>JASAMY010001145.1:0-27728 GCA_030248085.1 Paralinhomoeus sp. GSCO2_6 | reverse complement strand
CACGTGCACGCGGCGCATTTGTAAGTAGATTGTTTTCTCAAGTACAGTACGAATCAATTGCTTGAATGGAAATGTCCGCTGTGGCAGGTGAGGTGGTGTCCTCTAGAGATGCATTTGGGAGCGAGACTACCAATTATCTTGTTAGTGTTGTGATTTCTTTCGTGACTCAGGGCGGTAGTGCCAGTCTCGTGTGTGTCACCGACATGCATGTTTGGTGCTGCGCGAAAACGTTGCAATGCGTCCTTAACCACTGTCGGTTCGTACAAATACTCAATGACAAATACTGCTCCCAGTGAACTATGGCATTTGCTTTCAACCTCAGCTTACCCAGGGGCACTATTGGAGGGGCATTGTTGGGGCACTATTATTTCGACCTCGACCATTTTATGCGTTATTTTGCCGTTAATAGTCTCTACTGAAGGTGTGCACATTGTACATAGGTAGCTCTGTATGTACACCACATAGAGGTACCATCCCATCTACTTTCGCAGGATACACTATTGGAGGAGTACAGTACTATAGAAACCTACTTGGGTTGGGGCAGCAGACCGCATCTCCATTCTCCTGCATGTTGCAGATGAATCTATCAGTTGGACATGCGGGTGAGTCTATCAGTTGCAGCTTGCAGCTGACTGGCGCTTTCTTCTCCGCATCGATGAGCGGCTCTCCCTGGGGACAGAGCCCACTACTGCCAGCACTCACACCGTGGCCACTCCCACTCTTTCTTCTTGGTGCGTCTGGCTGATTGGGAGGGCCCATTGGTTGTGGTGGGCGGCGGATGATCACTAAAGTCAGTAGTTTTGCAGTGACATGACATACGTACATATGACTAGCTGAACTATCACCAGACCAGAAGACCAGGTGGCGCTGCACTCTGCTTCAGTGTCGAAGTTGTTCTCATTGCCATTGAGTCCTCGGTAGATGAATGACTGGCAGCCACCGGCTCTGATGTCAAAGTACCACCTCTGCAGCCGGGCCAGTCCCCTGCCTTCCACCTTCTTGAGAATGCATGGAGTGGCGACAGCTGAACAGTTGCAAATGGTCACTAATGTCTCGGTAGAAAAAAACTGGTGCTTAACAAACCATGTGCTGGACAGCACACTGTCGTTTCAGGGTTGGCACCCTTATGACAGTAGTGGTTTGAAGGGCAGCGACTTCTGCTAAAGGCATCGGGGCCAGTTAAACACCTTAAGGGGCGTCCATCTCTGCCCTGGAACGGCTTGCGACCGACCGCACATGGATTCACAATGGCAGAAGCAGCTGCAATGATGCATAGAGTTGGTTGTTACCTATTTTTTCTACATTAAACTGCAAGATGCACACCTCGTCTGACTGGACAGCACACTGGGTCGACGCCTTGGCTGCAGTAGTAATTCGGTGGACAGGCAGCATTGACGCTGCATGACAAGACCTGGCCCATAGAGGATCTATAGGGAGTGGAGCATGCCGCACGATGCTCTACAATGTTTCAGAACCTACTTTTATGCGCATGGGCTCAGCATATTAATCATTCTGATGTGCTCGACCTCATTGTGTTCTGCATGTTCTCGCAGTGTGGATACAAGTGGATGGCAAAAGTCTCACCTTGGCAGGTGCTCCTGCACTCTTGCAACGTGAGAGTTGTTGGCGTTGCCACCTTCTCCGCTGTAGACAAAGTTGACACAGACCTTGTTGAGGGGATCGAATGCGTAGCGAGTCAGCGAGCCAGGGCCCCGACCCACTTGCTTTGGCAGAACACAGGGAGTCGTTCCTGAATAGGTTTTCGAAATACTCGGATTGATTTCTGCTGACCATTACAGGTACACATGATGTATACACTAAAGACTTCAACACGTAAACAAGAACAACACTTCCTAATAAACGTTCTGTACTTCCTATGTACAAAAGCTTGCTCATTCTGGTTTATACGGTACAATGCTTTGGTGGGATCGGTGGATCCCAAAGAAAACTGCATTGCGCCATAATCTTGCACGTGCCCACCCCCTGGGCAGCAAACGGTCGTCTCCTGGGACAATCCCACGTGACAGTAGAACCCATTGGGACAGATGTTGGGACTCTGCGCGGAACAGTAGCACTAGCGGATCCAGAAGGGGGGGGGGGAGAGGGGGGTCTCCCCCTCCTGTCAGCTCGGATTTGGGGGGAAGGAGGGGGAGAGTTTAAGGAGGGAAGAAGGAAAGAAGGACGACCACAGGGGCAAAGTTGGCAGATTGTTACGTTTTGCTTGGATTAAGGCGCTCGAAACCGTGAAATTTTCGCCTGCGGCGCTGTGGTCCTATCGCAACTCACTATTCTTTGTTGAAAATAGTGCAAACAAAGCAAATGCCGATACCAGGGCCAAAACTTGACTTTTTTGGATAAACTGCGATGAAAAAATTTGACCTTCTCCCCCCTCTGTCGGAAAATCCTGGATCCGCTAGTGAACAGTAGGTGATCGAGCCTGACAGCGACGTGAGTGGGTTGCCACTCTCGCAATGGTTGACGAACTCTGAAGCAAATCACTTGTTGATTTGTGTAATACGCATGTGCTCGACCAATCCTGACTAGGACAGGTCATTCTGCACAGCTGCTGCGTCACAAAGTTGTTCTGATTGCCGCCAGCGCCGCTGTATCGAAACTGCTCGCAGAGTCGAGTCTCTCTGTTAAAGAACCTAAGCAGAGCAATTGATGCGTAGCATTTAATTACATTTTATTATTATTCTGCAAGTGCACATCCGGAACCACGCACCATCTGGTGAGTCGCGCCGCACCGCTGCCAAAGACCTTGGGCAGCGTGCAGGGGTCGCCGAAGCCCGGGCAGCACACGGTCGACTGCGCGTTGGCGCCGACGTGACAGATGTAGTTCCTGGGGCACTCGTTGGGCGAGTTGAACGAGCAGTAGCGGACCAGCCCGAGCCCGCATCCGCGTACGGCATGCCTTGTAGGCAGGGGTTGTCGAATTCTGAAGTGACTTCAATTGATTTGTCAGTGAGCTACTGAGCTACTACTAATCCCTTGGGCAGAAGGACAAACGCTCTCATTGCTAGCGATGTCACCAAAAATTGCTGATGAATTATTTTTTTAATTTTTAACTATTAAAAAATTCCAAATAATTTTGTATTTAATTTTTAATTATTAAAATATTCGAAATGATTTTTTATTTAATTTTTAAAAGTTAAAGAATTCTCAAGAATTATTTAAATTATTTAATTAACTAATTTTTTAACTGGGTATTTTTAAAGTGTGCATTTGGGCTGCATTGTACATACTTCTGTGGTAGCATGCATGCATGCAAGAATGCAACAAATCCATGCCTGTCACCTTGGGGCTCCTGTGAGGTCATCTACTGTAAGGTGGATGACCCCAGTACACCTTCTTCAAGAGCAAGCAAATCTTCATACTTATGAAGTGGACTACTACACCTTGAAGAGAAGAGATGTACCTATCTGATGCGGTGCGCGCATGGCAATGCACTATGCATGTCACGTCTCAATGAAGTAGACCCTTGAATTAAACTGCTGAGCGAACTTTGAATTTACCAATGTGTCAATTGAGCTGTAAGACGAGGCTGAGTGTGAGATGGGGACTTAGGATTTGTGATAGAGAGTTTTTGTGGCTACTTACGCGCACAATGTTGCGCACACTCTCACACACTCACTCACACTTACTGTCGAGCACACAGATTACTTCATTATACCCGATTAAGTTCAATGTACAGCGTCACATGTCATGTTCTAAGAACACCATTTCCTTCCATTCCAATGTTTGCAATGGATGAGTCCATTCTAAAACCTACTGAAATGATTACAAATGAACACACCCTCTACTGAGTGTGACAGGACTGAAAGGAAAGACAATAAATTTGATGGCAACAAAATGCCAATGATGATACGGTTGCAGAGGTAGACACCACTAATCGATGGGAAAAGACAAACTTGCCATGAACTACTTGAAAAGTCTGTTAAAAAATCAATTTTTTAAGTGTGTAATTAAAAAATTGTTAAAAAAAGATTGCCAAGAATTATTTATTTAATTTTTAACTTTTAAAAAATTCAAAATAATTATTTATTTAATTTTTAATAAAAAATTCTGCATATCAGAATTATTTTTTTAACAATTTTTGTTTTTTAATGTACTTAAAATATTATTTTGAATTATTTAATTAATTAAATTTTTATTTTTGGTGACATCGCTACTCATTGCCCAAGGTGTAGGGTGGCTCTGGCCTCGTCCCGAAATCCGTGCCAGGTGGGCGGCCCACTTTCCCTCGCGGATGGAAAACGTTGTTGCGATACTGACCCGCCCAGATTCTTCGTACATAATTGTGCTGTGTAGTGGTGGTGGTGATGGTCAAAATAACGTTTAAATGAAGCATAAGTTTCAATTAAACTTCAATTTCAAGTTGTTTTGCTGACCAGGACAAGTCCTCTGGCAGTCCTCTCTGGTCAAGAAGTTGTTCTGGTTGCCAGCCCCTCCCCCAGCCGGTGCCTCCGCGGCCTCACCCTGACTGCAGGGGTTCAGGAACTCGGGGCACCTCAGCTGGCAGTCTTGGACGGTCAGGAAGTTGTTCTGGTTGCCTCCCGCGCCCGTGTAGGTCATTCGGGCGCACTTGCGCGTGTTCGTGTCGTAGAACCATCGAGGAATGACGCCGTTGCCATTGCCGGTGGCCAAGGGCAGAAGGCAGGGATTCTCGGCTGAACATTGACTCAGGGTTGCTCAGGTCTGTGTGTGTATGTGTGTGTGTGCGTGCGTGCGTGCGTGCGTGTGTGCCTGCGTTTGTGCGTGTGGGCGTGCGTGCGTGTGGGCGTGCGTGCGTGTTGGGTGGGGGGGGGCATGCAGACCTCCAGGACAGCATATGCAGGCTACGACCATTCACCAGGTACCTTCTCCTTCTCAATCAACCCCCCCCCCCTTACCATCCCAACAGCCCTCTTCAGGGCCGATTAATATATGGCATACTAATTGGATGGGGTCCTGCAGCAATGTCTCTGTGGCCCTCCTCAGCGACCTGGGTGCCCGCTGTTGTATTCAGCCCACTTACAAAAAATGAAAGCTGACTCAAGGGATCGAACTCGGACCAGGTTGGGGGCCGTGCTAACCCCCCAGGGTGGGGAATCTGGCCCCGCGCCCCACCCTGTATTGCCTGCCGGGCCGGCAACCGTTGGTGGCGCAGCTGCAGTATGCTGTCAGGTTAAAGATGGGAAGACTGAATTTAAATTGTCAACTAATTATGCCGGGTTTCCTACACTTAAATGCGAGGGTAATTGTATTTCCTGTAAGTTTATTGACTCACATCTGCTGACCAAGTCCTACTCCACAAATACCATATTTTGCCCCTCCCTGGTGTGTCCGGTCAATTGCAATACGTCTAATGTGGTCTATTTGATTACCTGTCAGAAATGCAATATTCAATATGTCGGCCAAACCTCTCGAAAATTAAAAGCTAGGATTCTAGAACATCGCCGTTCCATTCTAAAAAATTCTCTGGGCACACAACTTGTGAAGCATTTTTCGCAGGATTTCCACGGTTTGGAAAATATGGGTGTCAAAATAATAGAACAGCCAGAGGTGGGTACGCGTATTACGGATAGGGAAAACTTTTGGATCCGGGCCCTGAACACTGCCTACCCATATGGTCTCAATGATTGTATCCAGGGTTACGGTAATATTACCAAGGGCACCAATCCTATGCACTCCAAGGGTCAACCTTATTTTTGCGTTCCAATCAATACTAGGACTAGGTCCCAAGCAAAGCAAAAGAAACGCACTAATAGACGGGTTAATCAGCGTTTGCTAGACGATTTGCTCACTCTGTGCAATCAGCCAAAATCTCAGTTGGGTCACCGTGTTTATACATTTCTTTTAAAGTCTCAAACCAAGCGGTCTCTTATGTTTGGCCTTAGCCACCTTTCAAAATTGAATATTAATTTGGATTTAAAATTAATGTTCCTTGGATATTTGGCTGGCTATTTCAAAGGTTCTGGTAAAGATAAAGGATCTTATAAGGGTGAATTCGATTGCATTTCGTTGCGATATTTGAATCCAGCAATGGAACACTTTTCGATTAATGCAATTTTAAATTCTTCGGATGTTAGAAGAATTAATCCGATTCCTATGGACCAGCGCCGAAAGGTTAGGGTTGTTTATTCCTATAATGAACCATTTTCGGTTTTCGTCTATAACTATGGCAGTTTTTTAAAGCAACTCACTATTGATAAGGTTAATACACTTCTTAACTCTTCTTGTCTATGCCATCGTTCTCCATTTCGGTATAACCCTTTGGGTCACATTTTTACTGGGGACCTTAAACTAGTTAGCGATTTAAAGTTGAGGAATATTTTGGCAAAGGGGGCCAATTTTCGTCTAAATTCGGGCTGCGAAACTGAGGATATATTTCATACATACTACAATGGTATTTCAACCTACCTGTCCAAAATTTCTAAGCGGCACCGCACTTATTCCTTCGATAAATATTCTGAGGTTATCTCCTTGAGATTTTGCAATTACTTTTCAAAATTTATGGTTCAATGTGGTTCTGGTTCAACTATAGAGGGAGACTATTCTCACTGGGATTTCAACAATCTACTGCTAACTATAAAGGGTTTGCATAAAAAATTCGTTATTGTACCTGCGGATAAAGCGGCTAACAATTATGTTTTTATCTGTAAAAAATTTTATGTAATGGCCATCTGCAGAGAATTAGGTGTTGTATTTGTCAATGGTACTCCCTCTATTGTGGGTAATGACGTATACCAGAGGGACCCATCCCTTGCCAATGACATTTTGGACAGGCACGTTAGGGCTTGCAAAACCTTTAATGTTGCAATTTCACCCCATAACTTGACTCTGCCTCGCATTTTTGCCAATGCTAAATTGCACAAAAATCCATATAAATTCCGATTTATCGCTGGGGCGAAGCAAAGTTCCATGAAGCCCATCTCGGTGCTCTTACTGCATGTTTTGAAGCATTTGAAACATTTCTTGCAAAATTATTGCGGGGTTATTGTCAGCAGGGGTGGTAGTAATATGTTTTGGTCCATAGACAACTCGTACAAGGCACTGCAGTTTCTCCAGCAAAAAAACTCAGTGGATTATTTGGTCACAGCGGATTTTGCTACGTTGTTTACCAATCTGCCCCACAGTGTCATACAATCGAACCTATATCAATTGGTTGAGATGTGTTTCAATAATGCCAAGAGGGGTTACCTGTCCGTGGGCAGCAATGGTTTTTGTAAATTTGTTAATGAGAGCCATACTAATTGTTACTCAAAAGTTGAAATTAAGGATTTGATCGCTACTGTTTTGCATGAAACATTCGTAGTTTTCGCAGGTGTTCCATTCCGCCAGATCAAGGGTGTCCCAATGGGAGGAAATGCTTCTCCCCTATTGGCGGACTTAACGCTGTCTATGATGGAATTCAATTATTGTAAAAAACACCCCCAATCTAGTTTAAAAATCTGCCGGTACGTTGATGACATTCTTGTTCTGAACATAAAGGATGTTAGACCTTTTACGGACGATATCTATCATGAATCTCTTACATTGGAAATTACAGGCTCTGGTCCGAATGTACCTTTTCTGGATCTGGATTTGCATATAGATTCAATAACTGGAACCGTTAATTCTTCTGTTTTCCAAAAAACTGACCTATTTAACTTTGAAGTGGTACGATATGCATACATGGATAGTAATGTTCCAGCCAGTTTGCATAGGGGCATTCTGATCAGCCAGTTGATTAGGATCGGTAGAATCTCTAGCTACCCTGACGCCTTCTATAAAAGAGCTAGGGATATCCTGGTAACCTTCTCTGGAAGGGGTTTCCCGCCTGAATTTTTGGCTTCCTCCCTTCTAACATTTGCATCTCGGTATGGTTCGCTCTGGGGTTCTTTATGTGCTAACAATTCTAAGTCCACACTTAAGTATGTGCGTAAATTGCTTTCTGATGTGAATGCTCAACTTCGGTAGCCTTCCCCTCATTGGGTTAGCATACCACGCCTTAATTTTCCAACATGTCTTTAATACTTTTAGCGTGTTTTATTACAGTTATTTTAATTCACCTATCTCTCAGTTGACAACCAATATGCGTTTCTAACGGGGTACGGTAGGCACGTCCGTTTCGCCATTGTTGGCTAAATCGGCAGCAAAACTGGAGCCATACTCACCGAGCAATTCCATAGCCAGCCTCCAAGACCCGAGCACGCCCACGCCGTCTGCCACCGGACCAGATTCTACTACTGCGTAAATTTTCGCACCAATTTTATGAAATTTATTAATTAATGGTTAATTCAGAGGGTGTAGTTCTATTGCTGTGCGCACGCCCAACCCCAACGTCGGCATCTACACGTGTTTGCCCGCTGCTGCTACGGAACCCGCGACTTCCGCATCTCCTTTTCCAACCAACATGGAAAGCGCTGCTTCCGCGAGCAACTCGGCTGGGAAAAAGCGGAAACTGGTAACTTTGGACCGCGCGCGTACGTACCTAACCCACAGGGCTCGTTCTGATGAGGGTCCCCCTGTGGGTTAGCCAATTCTTGTCAATGGTAGGACCCGAAACAAGAATTGGCTTTGCCAGACGGGACTTGGCTATGTCGATTGTTAATTGGTTAATTTTTCAGAAAATTTCTTTAGTTTTTCCAGGTGTGCACAAGGCTGTTCTGGTTTGTTTTAAGATTTTGCATAATTTTGAATTTTATATATGGAGTTGGCGTTGACCTGGCCGATGTGACACCAATAGCCAGCTCAGCTGGGCATACGCCAGGTCCAAAGGCCTTGCGCCTGCACATCAAAGTGCATGAACATATGTGAGCAACCATGCAGATTACGAAAAAGCCAATTATTATTAGCTGACTCTGAAGGGCTGATTAAAACAATTAGCCCACTCCCTATATGGGATTTATGGTGTGTCTGCTCAAGATGGTATAGTGCCTAATTTTTACTATCGAATGTAATGACTGGATATGTAATGACGCGTTACAATAAGAATAAAGTGTTACAACAAAAAAGGTGAAATGTTTTACTGTATTGCAGAAGTGCATTGGTTGCGTTGGTTGACTTCCTTTGGCTTTTGTTGCAGCACTTTACAGATTCGTCATTGTTGTTTTTAAACTGAGCATTCACAGCATGATTTTATGACACATTGTATTGATGATGAGTCACTACTGAGGACGTTTTTGATGATGAATGACAAAAGAGATGAAAGGTTTGTCAAATATAGCAACAATCTCTGCCTATTCTCGCCCCCAACCCCCCATTAGTCATTGAGCTACTCGACCTTTTTGAGGCCTCTGGGCGATAAACTATTTTCGGGCTCTACCATTCTCTCCAGCTCCCCCCCCCTTGCATCGGTTCATGGTCTTCTTTGTGTGCGCGTTTTGTGCGTGTTTCGGATTGTTCGTGATGGGTTGCGAGAGCAAAACGTTTTTGAACATACAACACATACAAACAGACGCACCGAAAAGCCTATGCTTTCCCCCTACCTCCCCCCCCGGTCACATAGCATCACCACAGAAAATAAAACTTCTGCAAATGAGTCTCAGTGCATGTCTCCAATTTACGTCGCAGGTGTGTTGATGAAATTTATTTAAAACCGAGTAGGTGTTACAAGCAATTCTTAAGCATTCATGCAAATGCATTGGTTGACCTGCATTCCAACACTTTGTAGTTTTATCATTGCAGTGATTCATCATTGTGCAACTGAGTATTCTCAACATTGTTTTATTTCATGAGACAAATTGATGTTGAACCACTTTGGAGCACTTTGCAAGCAGGAGTCCTGAGTTCGAAGCGGCTAGTTTTTTACCTCGTAAGATCTACATGTGATACATATGCGCCTCGTCGACTACCATTTTATATGCTCTGGCGCATATCATAAGTGGCCATGAGGGGGGGGGGGGGGGGTGGCGCCAATGACCGAGAGCGCCGAGGGCTTACCGTAAACCCTATAATTAGCCCCCCTATAATTAGCCCCTCCCCCTATAATTACACCCCCTCCCTAAATGGACCATCGTCTAAAAGGCACATGTTTCCATGTCTGGGTGTATGTATGGTCGCGTATGTGTATGTATGTATGTACGTGTATGTGCATGTGATACTGTGTGAGAGTGTGCTAGAGTGTACCAACGTGTGTGCACAGCGCCTTTTTCCCTTAAAAATCGCCTCCACGCGCCTGATCAACTTCAATTTGAACAACCCGTGTATAAAAACTGAACCAAACGCAGCAACACGTCACATATTTGGCATTTTTTGTGTTCGCGTGCATACGATGGTGCAGTGGCAATTATTAGGACCTACACACACTGCATTCACATATGCCGCATGACAGAATGCCACTTGGTTGTGAGACAGACAGGAAGGACCCCATAATCCTGCACATGGAACACGATGCACGCGCAGGCTCGCACGCGCGCAGGCACGCACGCACGCACGCAAGAAAGCACACGCACGCACGCATGCACTCACGCACAAGATGTTAAATGCTGCATTGCACTATGCAAACGTTGTAGGTCATCATTGGATGAAACGCCAAAAGGGGAATGACAAATGGAGCCAGTACAGTATGTATGCATTGCCTACACATCACTAACTGCAGTGGCAACCTACATGTCACAAATGTTAGCAGGGTGCCGATTATTTATCCAGGAAGTTTGGCTGTGCCAGGTCCATGGTAATGGCCAATGGCAATGCATTGTCAGAGAGAGATGAGATGTGAAAGGGTTGCTGTTGCGTTTTGGCTGAATGAGGGTGGCTCGCACAGGTGGCAGAGCGGTGCAACAGGCACAAGCGAAGGGACCTAACATTTTCCTGCCCTGAAAGTATCGACAAATTGAAGAAAGTTTTTATAATAAAAGGATTCGTACCTAAAAGCTACGTAACCGTCTTTGTCGCATGCGAGATTCGCAAAATCTATTCAATCGATAATCGCACTTTTGCGGATGCACTTCAAGGTAAACGCTCGTTAGAAGAAGAGAACAACAGTGTGCTGAACAATAGATTTCTTCACAAGCAAATAACTGAGGAAAAACGCTGCAGAAGGATCTTTTATTGAGGGCACTGACTCTTGTCAGCAATTAACCGCCGCTACGGTGTACTTACACAGCTAACTTGCACAATAACTCAGCAATAACAGCCAGCCAAGCGTACAATCTATGGTATTGATCGCTGCGTAACCCACTCTTTTAGGCGTGTCGCGTCGCGTGAACACCTTCGCTTTGACGAGCGACACACTCGCGATCAGGGGGGGGGGGGAGGGGTTGTGGAGCTAATCATTAGAGGGTGCGCGTTGAGTTTCGATAATGGATTTGGAGTAAGCATTTGCAAAACTTTATTTTGCGGCCGAAACACTTCTCAGAAGATGAGAACGCAACATACCATGAATCAATCAATCAATCCCTTGTATTGCTGTACCAGCCGACACAGTTCAAGGAGCCACAATCCGTGTACGCGGTACAGGGGGCGGTGCATCATCGAATTGCAACAAGAACGCGAGAACAGTACAGACGGAGGAACAAACGACACTGGGATTGTATCATACATTGTGAACAATACAGAATTTCCTACGTGATACCTATTTACGTTGTAGTGGCCGTGCTCCTCAATAAACGGGGTGAATTGTTCAAATTGTTTAGATCTACCACTTTCCGGCTGAGGCGGTTCGCATATATGCGCGACGCGCTGTACAGTGACAAATTTTAGTGACTTTGGCGGGTCGGAAGGACAAGTCGGGACAACTTACTCACTGTTCTGTTGGCACTCCTGGTAGTCTAGGCAGGCTACAGACAATTGCTCTGTATACATGTAGGTAGGTACACTGGCGGATCCAGGATGTTCTGACAGAGGGGGGGAGAAGGTCAATTTCTTTTCACCACACAAACTACACTACTGTGGAAGAGACAAACGTGACGGTATTTTTAGCACCCTTACGAATCAAAGGCGAGTTGGAAGAGAACTACAGCGCCGCAGGCGAGAAAGTTGGCGCTTTTGAGTGCCTTAATTGAAGGAAAACGTAAAAAATCTGCCCATTTCGCCCTGTGCTCGCCCTTTTTCCTGCTTTTCCCCTGATCCCTCCCCCTCCTTCTCCCCCCCCCCCCAAATCTGAGCTGACAGGAGGGGGAGACCCCCTCTCCCCCAGTCTGGATCCGCTAGTGGGTAGGTAGGCAGGCTGTTTTGCTGTGGTTTTCGCCTGTCTGCGTGTGAGCGCGCACCCGCTTGTTAGGATTTGTTGTTGTCTGCTAAGAAGTTGCGTTGCGTCCACCGTTGAGACGGTCGCTGCCTACCCGACGCAGACGAAACGCGCTGCGCGCAACACTCACAACGTGCGATGTCACCAAAAATAGGAATTTAATTAATTAGATTTTAGTTTAAGTACACTAAAAACAAAAATTAAAAAAAAATAATTTGGTCATACAGATTTTTCACTATGGAAGTTCTTAAAAATTAGTGGAAGTTCTTAAAAATTAAAAATCTAATTAATAATTCTCTGCAATATTTTCTTTTTAACAATTTTTTAATCACACGCTTAAAAATGGATTTTTTTATATACTTTTCAAGTAGTTCATTGCAATTTTGTTTTTCCCATTGATTATTGTTGTTTATCTTGTCTACCTCTGCCATCATATCATCATTGGCATTTAGTTGCCATCAAATTTATTGTCTTTTCTTTCAGTCCGGTCCCACTCGGTGGAGGGTGTGTTTATTTGTAATCACTTCAGCAGGTTTTAGAGTGGACTCATCCATTGCAAACATTGGAGTTGAGGGAACTAGTGTTTTCAGCACATACAATATGACGCTGTACATTGAAATTAATCGAGTGTAATGGAGTAATCTGTGTGGTTAGAGTAAGTGTGATTGAGTGTGTGCGCAACATTGTCCACACAAAACCTTCCATCACAACTCTTAAGCCCCTCACCCCACACTCAGCCGCGTACTACGGCCAAATTGACACAGTTATTGCGGTAGATTCAAAAGTTAATTTTCGGTGCTTAATTTAAGGGTCTACTTTATTGAGAGGTGACGTGCACAGTGCACTACCATGGGCACACTGCATCAGATACATTTCACATTTCAGACACATGTGTAGGAGTCCACTTCATATGAAGATTGCTTGCACGTGAAGAAGGCTTGCTGGGGTCCACCACCTCTCCAGTAGATGACCCCACACAAGGACCTCTGCATAGAGATGGCATGTATTTGTTGCATTCTTGCATGCATGCGTGCATACCACTGAAGTGCATACATCCCAAATGCACTTTAAAAATACCCAGTTAAGAAATTAGTTAATTACCGTAAACCCTATAATTAGCCCCCCGGGGGCTAATTTCTTCGTTCGAGCTCTAGGAGGGTGTATAATTATAGGGGGGGCTAATTATAGGGGGGGGGCTTATAAACTGGAAGTGTCGATGAGTGGGAAGATGTGTGGGCAAAAAGGCGCGTGGAGGCGATTTTTAAGGGAAAAGGCGCTGTGCACACACGTTGGTACACTCTAACACACTCTCACACAGTCGCACATGCACATACGTGTACATACATACACATACGCGACCATACATACACCCAGACATGGAAACATGTGCCTTTTAGACAATGGTTCATTTAGGGAGGGGGCGTAATTATAGGGGGGGCTTATTAACTCAAAGTGGTCTTGGGAGGGTGTATTATTATAGGGGGAGGGCTAATTATAGGGGGGGGGGCTAATTATAGGGTTTACGGTAACTAAGTTAAATATTTTTTTTTATTTTAATGGTCGCAAATTAAAAAAATAATTTACCAGCAATTTTTGGTGACATCGCTACTCACAACTTATAAAACTGATGGCAAACGTTTCAGAAAGATCTTTTAATATGAGTCCACTAACTAATTTCTGTTCGACGCACGATTGCGGCTGATGAAGCCCGAGGTGTGCGCTGTAGTTTTTTCTTCAAAAATTTCATGCAAATCTGTCAATTTTCATCAATCGTTCTGTACCGTGAATCTACGGTGAATCACAATTCTATCCAGGATATCACATTTCCCCCCCCCCATACAGCTTATCGGGTGTACAATTGCACCCGCCTACTTGGTGTTCTGCGTCTTTTTGCACAGAGGTCCCCGCCGAACGGGTAGGGTTGCCTGTGATGAGCATATGCACCATACTGACTCCTTATTTATATGGAGCAACTTACCCTTAAGAACTGATATCTGAGGCAACTTGCGCGGTTTATTTGTTCAATGTGCGTTAAAAAAAGGCATCATGCTGTTTCCTCGTAGTCAACTTTGTCGTCGCTGATTATCCGGAACTCTGGCTAAACGAAACGTTTCATTTTAATTCAGTGGTCCCAGCTAAACAAGCGGGTTAAAATTAAGAGAAAAAACAAGTGGTTACGCTTAAAAAAGACGCGCGTTAAAAAAGACGCGGAAAATCTTGTTAAAAAAGACGCATGTTAAAAAAGACGCGTTAAAAAAGACGCAGCCTGATATTATCGCGTTAAAAAAGACGCGCGTTTAGAAAGACGCAGACGGCGGCGGCAGCAGCAATGTTCTATGTTCAGCAATGTTGTGTGCCACGTTGCTGACCCAGTGACGACAATACTCCAGCACTCCGTGATGCTGCAGCAGAAGGCGTTGGGCGGGAAGCGCTCGCCGCCGTTGTTCGAACGCTCCGCCTGAAACTGGTCAGGTAACTGGGACGGTCGGTTGGTTCTTGCCGGTACGTGGTAGCCGTAGCCCGTAGGTCATGCACGCTGGCGCGTTCACGAGCGTCAGCGCCTGATCGTCAGCTCGCTTCGGACGAGAGCGACGCTCTGCTCCACTGCAGACTTCGCGTCACTTATGGACATTGTAGTTTTTTTGCATAGACGACGTTGAATTGGCAGCATCTGGAGGCGTCACTGTGTGTGTACCTGTACATTTGCCGCGCCCTCACAGTCGACGAAGCGTCCTGGCTGTACGCTTGCTCGCTGTACGCGCCAATATGAAAAAATAAACTTTAATGCCTACCACAGTTAGTCTTCCAGTTTTGCGGCGCACTCGTTACGGGATAAATTGCCCTGACAGAGGAATTGCTGGAGGGCAGGAAAGGTGGGCAGGAATAGGTTTACGATGGTTTCCATGTCATCCGATTGCTAAGCAGTGTTGTTTAAATCGGCTGAGAAATTGAGATTGACCGCCGCTTGGTCCAGCAGATACATACATTATACAATTGTGGAAAAAAGGCGATTGGAGTGCTGGGATCTACATACATGTATCTCGACTCTCAAAGGGTAAAGCGACAAACATCTGCACGTTCCCGTTCCACTTCCTATTCCACTTAGCGGCCGCCTGGAGAACTGCTGCGTCTTTTTTAACCTCCGTCGCTTTGTGGCTTGCGTCTTTTTTAACGCGCGTCTTTTTTAACATGCGTCTTTTTTAACATGCGTCTTTTTTAACTTGCGTCTTTTTTAACTGACGCCAAACAGGTTGGCCAAAACAAAATGAGCACATTTCATTCTTTCTCAGCATTGCCTAAGGTTAGAGGTGTCAGAATGATGATTTAAGGCTGATTCACAATTAACGGTCTTCCCATCGGTCTTGGTCTCGGTCTCGGTCTTCGCATCGGTCTCGGTCTCGGTCTCGGACTTTTTGACCCATGCCAAACCAAATTGACGACGCGTTGCCTCCGGTCTTTCAATAATCTTCTGTTAAATGCGCGCCTGTCAGCGTATTAAAGAGCGTACTGTGGCCCTTGTTTTCGACTTGTTTCATTTTTTATGCCACTTCAGTAGGAAACAAAAAAAGCACACGCAGTAGACGACGGGAACGCACTACCACCAGACAAACAGACAGACATTGTGCGGCAGACGCAGACCGCCGCCAGCGCTTCTGGCCGCCGCCGCCAGGGGCGCGGACGCCGCTACAGGAGCTGTCGTCAGCGCCGCCGTCGACACCGTGGCCGCTGCTGCCGACGCTTTCGCTGACGCTGCCGCTTTTGCCGACGCTTACAGAAAATGTAGGACAATGCCGTCGTGCCCGTCCACCTTGACGTATGCAATGGCGGCGCAGATTTTCCCGCCGCCGTGTCTTTAGAGACGTGCAGCTATGCCGCCGCCTTTTTTTTGGATTTTTGGTATAAGAGCAGTCGTCAATTATCCAAGGAGACGGCGCCGCCTCCACCTGTTGAATACGACGCATCGTAAACTCTTCCTTGTTTTCAATTTCGGCTAATTTCCTAGTCGCTTTACCCTTATGCGAATACCGACAATAAATTAGGGTCTTGGCCGGACCGGGGACAGCGATAGACAATCGGGATACTGATAGACAATCGGCCTTTTGAGCGCACGGTTTTGGGTTCGATTCTTGTTGTCGTTGTAGCGGTACTAGAGTATGCCCGCACGTCCTTGCCTCGTATGCGGTTTCGCATGCAAAAAATGTAAAATGCTAACTTTTATTTTCTCGTCACGTTTCTGCTTGTGCACTGTTCAAAGTGTTTTTGAGTGTTTTTGAAGCGAGCTTGTTTGTGGACGCGCCTAGTACATAGTACATGCGTAGTAAGAGGGGGAGGTATGCGGCATGCCCTCCCTCTGGCGCCTCCATTCACTGCACGGTGGGGTGGGGGCCCTCTCTCAAGCATACCTGTAACTGGGGGGGGGGGGGGGTTTAGGGGCCCCCCACTATTTTTCCAACACCCACCCAACTCCCCACCAACCCTCCCCCCAGAATTTTCCCAAGGGATTTTCACTCAGTCTAAAACGATAAAAGTGAGTAAATGCTCGAGACGGCCTCGAACCTGTCCCTAATCGAGGTGGCCGCCTGCCGACTGGCCTCGCGTCGACTGCGCGCCCTCTTCCCCACCAACGGCCCATGGCTGCCGATACACAGCATACAAGTGCTGCTCATTGGCTGCCACTACACTGCCAAGGTACACACTTCCGCGGTCACACACTTCCTCCTCGGCGTCACACGAAATAGTTCTTGTGCAAATCTGGCATTGTCTTTTGTTTGAAGAAGGGTACTTACTGCGCCACATGCTCAATTGAAGTAGTAATGAAATAAATGTGTCCCTCACAAATAATATGTGTTGGCGAAATGCAGCAAATTTCTCCCCTTAAAAAAAGAGCAAACAGGAGACCGTCACGCTTCAGGAGGGCGTCACCAGGGAAGCTGGCACGGACAACTACCTGAGTCTCAGGCTGACGACAGTGCGCGGGCCGGAAGGGCCAGGAGGCGAAATCGCACTGCAACCGGCCGAGAAAGACGAGCCCATCGGCCGCATGACCGCCCTCTGCGCGCGTCTCGTGGGCCCGACGCTGAGACGATTCTCCCTGTGGCTGCTGTATTACGTGCGTGCTGCCGGTGACGGAGGACCGGCTCGGGCGGCATGCCTGCTGGACGCCTTGAACCAGATCAGACGAGCACTAGTAGATCGGTGAGCCAGGTTTAGAGTGGCTACCCCCGACTGTCGCAAACCACTCTTCCTGACGCGTCCATTGACATCGACATACATAGAACGTGTGGCACGCAGCGTAGTGCATCCATCAGGAATCGAACCCGGCACCGTGCGCGCAAGAGGCCGATTCTCTACCACTACGCCGTCCGCCGTTGCGCAGACTGGCGCGCGCGTGTCCCGTTCAGCACGCCGCTGTCGTCGGTTGCGCGCTGCGTCGACTTGACGCTGCTGTGCCAGCCGGTGATCGACGCGAACGTGGTCATCACGAGCAGCTCGGTGCGAAGCGGCTGCCTCTACGGGGGACTCAACCAGCTGGACCGGCCGCTCGCCGCCTTCGCCGCCCTTCTCCGCGACCTGGCGCGGTCGCGCCGCCGTCGCTGACCGCCCTCGAGCTCAACGCAAGCGTCCGCGAAGGCGACGGAGGCTGGCGGCCTTGCGAGCACTGTGCGGGCCCCTGGGGCGCCCTCGGCTCGAGATACCTACACCTGTACATGCCGCATAAATGCTCCAATCGTAGCCCAGGCTGTGCTATGGCTTCAACATTTCGCTACGCGCGGCGCTATTGGATGACTGAGTGAGACGCTGTGTATTGGGGAGTGTTCAATATTTCGATCAATCATTTTTGAACGCACAAAGTGTGTCAGACGGAAGAAGATGAGTGCGTCTTCACAATGAACCAATGTCAATACACCAAATTTAATACAGTAAATAGAGTAAATGAAGCATTTGCCAGGGACTAGACCTCTATAGCAAGAGAACGAGCGAACATTAAATGTTCTCACAACTGTAAACATGACGGTAAATGTTACTCCAATAACTTTTACGAAGGGCACAAACTAATTTCTGATAATGCAAGACGCAAATGGTAAATACCTACAACATCATGTGTGGAGCGCAGCTATGTTATCAGCCGTCCCCAAGTCGACTGTGTAACTCGCGCAGCGGGGCTGATTGACTAGAGGTTTGTTTGCGCAGACCTGAAGTCTTCTGCTGCCTGGTGCGTGCGTGCGTGCGTGCGTGCGTGCGTGCGTGCGTGCGTGCGTGCGTGCGCGTGCGTGCGTGCGTGCGTGCGTGCGTGCGTGCGTGCGTGCGTGCGTGCGTGCGTGCGTGCGTGCGTGCGTGCGTGCGTGCGTGCGTGCGTGCGTGCGTGCGGGCCTGCGAGCGAGCGAATATCACACAGCGAGCGAGAAAAGGGAAAATACTGTCTGGCTGCATTCAATTTGTTTTTAGGCAGCGTTTTTCACAACCGTAAAAAAATGATAAGCGTCTGCGGCGCCTACCGGGATCTCCAGGATTGCCTGGGGCGCTTATCATGGGGACGGTAGTTATAAAGGGGAGGGGTGGTACCATTTCGTGCTTTAAGCGCAACCGCAACATCGCAAGCGCAGACGCACGCGACGTACATATGGTATGTATCTCCACTGTCCAATTCCATTTTCATGGGAGAGAATGCGTATAGACACCGTCATATTCTACCGACAACGAACTCGAGAGGGTGCAGCTCCAATACAACGGGAGCAGCTCCACAAATTGTCACGAACGTTCCCCAATGAGAAACCAAACTGCAAGTACTGGTGAAGAAACACTGGAACAGCCTGCGCATGGCAGTTTCTCACACTTTAGAAGGCGAAGCCAAACGTTGCAGTGAGCATACCTATTTTATGCTGGCCATTACCTCTACAGGCCATTACCATTACAGTAGTTTGGCGTAGTTCGGCCAATTGCGGCCGTTTTGATCGCAATTGAGTCACTCCCTAATGTTTTTGCCAACGTCTACGGTCTTTTGGAGCGTGTTTATACGTGTCTCTGGGGGGTGGGGGTCGAATGTTTGGCGGTGGACCTGATCGGAGTGACTTGCGCCACACTGTCATGTCGAAGCTCTGGATGCGTATAGGCGCTTTATGGTCGACTATTGTCTCACGTTCGCACCTCTGCGCTACCTGTACCGCTGATGAAACACTCGCGGGAAGGAGAGAACATCAGCCTCAGCAGTTCTGTTCTTCAATTGCAAACCACAGAGACAAACGTTGCACTGAACGCATTTGTGCAGTGCATTAGTCTTTTTGAAGGTTGAAGGTACTTCAGCAGACATGAGAAACTCACATTGTATGCACTGCACTGCAAACGGTAGACGTGCAGCAATTTCGCATTATTAATCAATGTGGTGTGTCTTTCTCATTATTTTCTTAATTCTTAATACAGTACGAATCAATTGTCCCAGCGGAAACCCCCTTTATGGCAAGTGGGACAACTCGTTTTCGTGTAAAGCGTAAAAGCGGCGTACAGGTCTGTATCGCATGCGAGAATCACAAAACCTGCCGTAAATCCTCTAATAGTGCCCCCTCCAATAGTGCTTCGGGGTAAGGAGAGGTTGATATACCCAAGCCTGCGTCGACTCTGCCACGCCCTGCCCGTTGACTCGTTGCCCCGAACTAGAGCGACAAATGCTGCAATTCCACCATTAATTCATCGTCGGATGCCGCTTCGTGAATCGGTCCGACTTATGTACATAAGCGACAGGGCAGCGCGCGTTTGGTCGAGCGTGTCCTTGTCATGCAGGCAGCGCACCCAGTTGTATAGATTGGGCATGGTCAGTGCAGGAATGGCCACGCCGCCGCCCCGGTAGTCCATTAACTCAACTGCAGCGGTGGGTACCGTAGATTGCACGCCCACTACACTACACAGCGTGTGTATTGCACGCCATACTGGCCATCCGTTCTGACTGGGCAATATGTTGGCCAACCGGCGGCCCGTCTGCAGTTTCGGAAGGCAGATTATCTCACACGGCCAGCCGCCGCAAACTTTGCAAATTATAGTTTAGACTTAAACCGGCTTTGAGCCAAACGAAATGTGACATGCCACACAGTGCCTATGGGGATACCTTTTTGTCACAATTTAAAGAAAATTTATTTTATTTTGATTTAAATCTGTATTCGATTTTGCCATGGACGCCCTCTTAAGGCATGAAGCAATTGATTTTGCATATGACGCTGACGTGTGATCATAATGTGCAAGGAGATACAGAAGCTTTTGACCATGGGGCTGTGCACCGCGTTGACCGTTGCTGGCCCAAATTCGGTGCTCCCCTGTTGATCGCAAGAGCGTTGGTCCCATTGGTCCCGTTGGTCGCATCCCATTGGTGGTCGTTGACAGAAACATCCGTGCTCCTGTGTTGGGCTGGGCGTGAGGGCGTGTTCCTAGTGTTGTTGATGTTTTTCAACCGGTTTTATTCTAAAAAAGCTCGTTTCAAAAAGCACTTCATTTAAATTTGTTGCCTTTCATTCGAAATTTCTGTGCTTCGGCACCGATTGGACGGGTGCACACTTCCTGGAATTCTTTAGCAGTAATCGCCGCACAAGCTTCAATAATACGACGCCCGGTTACTGTCTCTTTTGTTGAAAACATTATGCACTGTTGTTGCATTGCAAAACGCTGCACCACCTTGCTTTTGTCAGAAAAGACAAAAGTGCGCATTGCAAATGCACAGAAAGCCAGAATGTGAGTCAAGATCAGTCAAGTAGGCCATCCTACAGACCAGTTACGGTTTGCCAGCGCCAGCAGCAACGAACTGGATCACAGTGCGTGCGTGCGCACACAGAAACATGCTGTGCAAATGAAGTGAGAATTACACGCTGTTGCAATTACACGCACGCACGCATTTCCTAACGCTGCTCCCAAATTAGCCCAGGGTGGGCTATTTCTTCAACATTCGGCTACGCGCGGCGCTATTGGATGGCTGAGTGAGACACTGTGTATTGGAAAGGGGTCACAATATTTTACAATAAGCAATTTTTGAACGCAAGTGCGTGCGTGCGTGCGTGCGTGCGTGCGTGCGTGCGTGCGTGCGTGCGTGCGTGCGTGCGTGCGTGCGTGCGTGCGTGCGTGCGTGCGTGCGTGCGTGCGTGCGTGCGTGCGTGCGTGTGTCAAATGCCATTACCTCTTGTGGAGATAGATGGGTGTGCTCGCCTTGCTCAGAATTCTCCAACAGTACCCCGTGGCACTATTGCTTCAATCCAGAGACATTATTGGAGGGGACAGTATTGCGTGATGGACCGATTGACAAATCTACAGTATGCACCTCTGTCTGCTGCGCCGGTGGTAGGCGAGCAGCCGATTTCAAGTTTACATTGTATGTACATTGTGTACCTCACCTCTGTACCACTGATGAAACACTCGCGCTCGCTGGAAGGAGAGAACGTCAGCCTCAGCAATTCTGATCTTTAATTGCAAACCACAGAGACAAACGTTGCAGTGAACGTATTTGTGCAGTGCATTAGTCTCTTTGAACGTTCCACGTCGTATGAGATTCATATGAGAAACTCACATTGTATGTACTGCATTGCCAACGGTAGACGTGCTGCAATTTCGCTTTATTTATTAATCAATGCGGAGCGTCTTTCTTTCTCATTAATCACCTGCTCATACAGTACGAATCAATTGCTCTATTGGAACCCCCTTCACGGCAGCTGGTACGTACTTGTTTTCGTGTACAGAGGTTCCGCTTCTTGAATCGGCGTGACTTCGGTTGTATCTCTTTGACGATTTAACGATTTCTCTAACTATGCGCAGTTTCAGCCATGAGTAATCGAGAAAAGTGAACAACCAGACTGAGTACAAATGCAGCATATTGGCCAGTTCAACTGTAACATTTCTGACTACGTAAGATCTACATGTGATCCAAATGTGCCTCGTCGACCACCATTTTGGATGCCCTGGCGCATATCATAAGGGGCCATAAGGGGGTGGGGGCGCTAATTACAGAGAGCGCAAAG
Organism: Paralinhomoeus sp. GSCO2_6; assembly: GCA_030248085.1. Taxonomy (NCBI): domain Eukaryota; kingdom Metazoa; phylum Nematoda; class Chromadorea; order Monhysterida; family Linhomoeidae; genus Paralinhomoeus; species Paralinhomoeus sp. GSCO2_6. Next base: position 5,585 of record JASAMY010001145.1, on the reverse strand, counting down.
GCCTTCCCATATTTTAATTTTTAATTTTAATTTTGATTTTTAATTTTTATTAATTCCGTACGATGAAGCACGGTACGGTACGACGGAATCAACAGTCTGCTGCTGAGCAATCAATTTTCTTACAAACAAAATACTGATGATAAACGTTGCAGAACGAACTTTGGCGCTCGGCAATTCCCCGGCCTTTAAAAAGAGACTGCCAGCAAACGTTGCAGTGAACGTATATGTACACAGTGAATTTGCCTTTTTAGACGTTGGATGCCTAGTAGATCCAGTACTGAAAATTTACATTATTGTTCAGTCCCGATGTTTTCTCTCACTAGACGCCCGTTGCGGCCTTCGGCCACCCCCCGCCCCATCCAGCCCACCTGTCGAGCATGCTAGCTGTTCAGTGGGCCCGTGTGTCAACGCAGGCTAGCTGTTCAGCAGGTTGACTCGTCTGCGTATCAATGCAGCCTAGCCGTGACTCGTCTGCATGTCGACGCAGGCTAGCTGTTCAGTGTACTGTCCAGTCCACCTGTCGATCGCGCTAGCCGCTCAGCGTGCCGTCCAGCCAGTCCGCCTGTCGATCGCGCTAGCTGTTCAGCATGCCGTCCAGTCCGCCTGTCGATCGCCCCGGCTGTCCAGCGTGCCGTCCAGTCCGCCTGTCGATCGCGCTAGCTGTTCAGCATGCCGTCCAGTCCGCCTGTCGATCGCCCTAGCTGTTCAGTGTGCCATCCAGTCCGCCTGTCGATCGCGCTAGCTGTTCAGCGTGTCGTCCAGTCCGCCTGTCGATTGCGCTAGCTGTTCAGCATGCCGTCCAGTCCGCCTGTCAATCGCCCCAGCTGTTCAGCGTGCCGTCCAGTCCACCTGTCGATCGCGCTAGCTGTTCAGCGTGCCGTCCAGTCTGCCTGTCGATCGCCCCAGCTGTCCAGCGTGCCGTCCAGTCCGCCTGTCGATCGCGCTAGCTGTTCAGCGTGCCGTCCAGTCTGCCTGTCGATCGCCCCAGCTGTCCAGCGTGCCGTCCAGTCCGCCTGTCGATTGCGCTAGCTGTTCAGCGTGCCGTCCAGCCAGTCCGCCTGTCGATCGAGCTAGCTGTTCGGCATGCCGTCCAGCCAGTCCGCCTGTCGATCGAGCTAGCTGTTCAGCCTGCCGTCCAGTCCGCCTGTCGATCGCGCTAGCTGTTCAGCGTGCCGTCCAGTCCGCCTGTTGATCGCCCCAGTTGTTCAGCATGCCGTCCAGACAGTCCGCCTGTCGATCGAGCTAGCTGTTCAGCCTGCCATCCAGTCCCCCTGTCGATCGCGCTAGCTGTTCAGCGTGCCGTCCAGCCAGTCCGCCTGTCGATCGAGCTAGCTGTTCAGCCTGCCATCCAGTCCCCCTGTCGATCGCGCTAGCTGTTCAGCGTGCCGTCCAGCCAGTCCGCCTGTCGATCGAGCTAGCTGTTCAGCATGCCGTCCAGACAGTCCGCCTGTCGATCGAGCTAGCTGTTCAGCCTGCCATCCAGTCCCCCTGTCAATCGCGCTAGCTGTTCAGCGTGCCGTCCAGACAGTCCGCCTGTCGATCGAGCTAGCTGTTCAGCCTGCCATCCAGTCCCCCTGTCGATCGCGCTAGCTGTTCAGCGTGCCGTCCAGCCAGTCCGCCTGTCGATCGAGCTAGCTGTTCAGCCAGCCATCCAGTCCGCCTGTCGATCGCGCTAGCTGTTCAGGGTGCCGTCCAGTCCGCCTGTTGATCGCCCCAGCTGTTCAGCGTGCCGTCCAGTCCGCCTGTCGATCGCGCTAGCTGTTCAGCCTGCCGTCCAGCCAGTCCGCCTGTCGATCGAGCTAGCTGTTCAGCCTGCCGTCTAGTCCGCCTGTCGATCGCCCCAGGTTTTCAGCGTGCCATCCAGTCCGCCTGTCGATCGCCCCAGCTGTTCAGCGTGCCATCCAGTCCGCCTGTCCAGCGCGCTAGCTGCTTGGCGCGCCATCTGTTCAGTGGGTCGACTGTTGGCATATGCTGTTCACATCTGAAACCGGTTCTAGCGATGACAGGTCGAACGAGCCGCATCGCACCTTTATCCGTGCACGCAGGCGATATTGCTGTCGATTTTGTTTAGTTTCCTTTTAGGATCGCTTGTTTCCATTACAGTCCGCCTGTTGGGCGCGCTAGCTGTTCAGCGTGCCATCCAGCCCGCCCATCGATCGTGCTAGCTGTTCAGTGTGCCGTCCAGTCTGCCTGTTCAGCGTGATGACAAGGGCGCGCGTCGTGCGCACCAACTGGCCGTGAAGATCCACCTGAGTCAGCCGCCATGTGCGTCCATCGATCCTGACCTGATGGGCGTGCCGAATCGGTCGACTTTTCTGATTGTCGTCAGGGCGTCCTTGTTGACGCGTCTTTTGCAGTGGTTCGCATTTTCGCAAAAGCGTTCTTAGCGACATTAGCGAGTTAGACATACTTAGACGAGCGAGAGAGCAGTAAGTAGCCTGTTCAGTGTGCCATCTTTTCAGTCGGTCGACTGGTCTGCGTGACCAGCGCGCTACCTGTTTGGCGTCCTGTCTGTTCAACAGGTCAACTGGTCCGCGCAACCAGCGCACTACCCATTCAGCGTGCCGTCTGGTCCGCGTGATGAACGGGTTGGCTGTTCGTTCGGCATGCCCAAGAGTCTGTATGATGAGCGCGCTAGCTGTTCAGCAGCACACTGACTGAGACGGCCTTAGATCCGCCTGAGTCGGCTGCCATGCGCGTCCATCGGTCCTGCACTAGTGGGCATGCCAAATCGGTCGTTTCTGATTGTCTTGTCAGGGCGTCCTTGTCGACGCGTCCTTGCAGTGTTTCGCATTTTCGCAAAGCGTTTTTAGCAACTTTGTACCAACTGTCAGCAAGTGCCATTCACAGAGTGCCATTCTGCGAAAAGTGCTGGCAATGGTGGGTCAAACGAGCCACATCTCATGCGCATGCGATATTGCTGTCGATTTTGTTTAGTTTCCTTTTAGGATCGCTTGTTTCCATTACAGTACCGTTTGTTTCCTTCTTGCCCCTTTAGGCTTACTACTTACCCCTTTAGACCTTAGAAACACCGTTTTCGCTTCTTTTTGTCACTTTCACCATTTATCGGTATTTATCGTTGAAACCAGCAGCATATATGGAAATGCCGGGCGAGGCCGAGTCGATCAAGCCATCGCCCATCCAGATCCGTCGAGCTGTTTGAGAGAACCGAAAAACTGATCGTTTTCTAAACGACGCGTTCCCTGCGGGAGAAATATTAGTCACACCAAAATGTTTGTCCCAGAATTGCATTTTAGCTATTTATCGGTATTACCGGTAATTATGAACAAAACGAATAGCGTCTGTCAAAATGCGGAGCGAGGCCGAGTCGAACGAGCCATCGCCCGTCCGGATCCGTCGAGCCGTTCGAGAGTTATAGCCCGGACGCAGCAGACACGCAGACATACACGGACAACCGCCGGAGTTGTAAGTAGACTAGACGCCCGTAGCGGCCTTCGGCCACCCCCCGCCCCATCCAGCCCACCTGTCGAGCATGCTAGCTGTTCAGTGGGCCCGTGTGTCAACGCAGGCTAGCTGTTCAGCAGGTTGACTCGTCTGCGTATCAATGCAGGCTAGCCGTGACTCGTCTGCATGTCGACGCAGGCTAGCTGTTCAGTGTACAGTCCAGTCCAGTCGCTAAGCCAAGCCGCTCAGCGTGCCGTCCAGCCAGTCCGCCTGTCGATCGCGCTAGCTGTTCAGCATGCCGTCCAGTCCGCCTGTCGATCGCCCCAGCTGTCCAGCGTGCCGTCCAGTCCGCCTGTCGATCGCGCTAGCTGTTCAGCGTGTCGTCCAGTCCGCCTGTCGATTGCGCTAGCTGTTCAGCATGCCGTCCAGTCCGCCTGTCAATCGCCCCAGCTGTTCAGCGTGCCGTCCAGTCCACCTGTCGATCGCGCTAGCTGTTCAGCGTGCCGTCCAGTCAGCCTGTCGATCGCCCCAGCTGTCCAGCGTGCCGTCCAGTCCGCCTGTCGATCGCGCTAGCTGTTCAGCGTGCCGTCCAGTCTGCCTGTCGATCGCCCCAGCTGTCCAGCGTGCCGTCCAGTCCGCCTGTCGATTGCGCTAGCTGTTCAGCGTGCCGTCCAGCCAGTCCGCCTGTCGATCGAGCTAGCTGTTCGGCATGCCGTCCAGCCAGTCCGCCTGTCGATCGAGCTAGCTGTTCAGCCTGCCGTCCAGTCCGCCTGTCGATCGCGCTAGCTGTTCAGCGTGCCGTCCAGTCCGCCTGTTGATCGCCCCAGCTGTTCAGCGTGCCGTCCAGCCCACCTGTCGATCGCGCTAGCTGTTCAGCGTGCCGTCCAGACAGTCCGCCTGTCGATCGAGCTAGCTGTTCAGTGTGCCATCCAGTCCGCCTGTCGATCGCGCTAGCTGTTCAGCGTGCCGTCCAGTCCGCCTGTCGATCGCCCCAGCTGTCCAGCGTGCCGTCCAGTCCGCCTGTCGATCGCGCTAGCTGTTCAGCATGCCGTCCAGTCCGCCTGTCGATCGCCCTAGCTGTTCAGAGTGCCATCCAGTCCGCCTGTCGATCGCGCTAGCTGTTCAGCGTGTCGTCCAGTCCGCCTGTCGATGGCGCTAGCTGTTCAGCATGCCGTCCAGTCCGCCTGTCAATCGCCCCAGCTGTTCAGCGTGCCGTCCAGTCCACCTGTCGATCGCGCTAGCTGTTCAGCGTGCCATCCAGTCTGCCTGTCGATCGCCCCAGCTGTCCAGCATGCCGTCCAGTCCGCCTGTCGATCGCGCTAGCTGTTCAGCGTGCCGTCCAGTCTGCCTGTCGATCGCCCCAGCTGTCCAGCGTGCCGTCCAGTCCGCCTGTCGATTGCGCTAGCTGTTCAGCGTGCCGTCCAGCCAGTCCGCCTGTCGATCGAGCTAGCTGTTCGGCATGCCGTCCAGCCAGTCCGCCTGTCGATCGAGCTAGCTGTTCAGCCTGCCGTCCAGTCCGCCTGTCGATCGCGCTAGCTGTTCAGCGTGCCGTCCAGTCCGCCTGTTGATCGCCCCAGCTGTTCAGCATGCCGTCCAGACAGTCCGCCTGTCGATCGAGCTAGCTGTTCAGCCTGCCATCCAGTCCCCCTGTCGATCGCGCTAGCTGTTCAGCGTGCCGTCCAGCCAGTCCGCCTGTCGATCGAGCTAGCTGTTCAGCCTGCCATCCAGTCCCCCTGTCGATCGCGCTAGCTGTTCAGCGTGCCGTCCAGCCAGTCCGCCTGTCGATCGAGCTAGCTGTTCAGCATGCCATCCAGACAGTCCGCCTGTCGATCGAGCTAGCTGTTCAGCCTGCCATCCAGTCCCCCTGTCGATCGCGCTAGCTGTTCAGCGTGCCGTCCAGACAGTCCGCCTGTCGATCGAGCTAGCTGTTCAGCCTGCCATCCAGTCCCCCTGTCGATCGCGCTAGCTGTTCAGCGTGCCGTCCAGCCAGTCCGCCTGTCGATCGAGCTAGCTGTTCAGCCAGCCATCCAGTCCGCCTGTCGATCGCGCTAGCTGTTCAGGGTGCCGTCCAGTCCGCCTGTTGATCGCCCCAGCTGTTCAGCGTGCCGTCCAGTCCGCCTGTCGATCGCGCTAGCTGTTCAGCCTGCCGTCCAGCCAGTCCGCCTGTCGATCGAGCTAGC
>JASAMY010001506.1:0-27802 GCA_030248085.1 Paralinhomoeus sp. GSCO2_6 | reverse complement strand
ATGGAATATGAAATGCGAAATGATATGGCAATAGAGAATGAACCATGCAACAAGCCATCTGCAAGCCTAAAAAAAAAATTAAAATAAATTAGCGAAGTAAATAACGATTAATTCCCGTCTGGCAGAGCCAATTCTTGTTTCGGGCCCTACCGTTGACAAGATTGGCTGTCCACAGGGGGGCCCTCGTCAGAACGAGCCCTGTGGATCAGATACGTACGCGCGTGGTCCGGTTACCAATATCGAAAAGCATCCGGATGAATTGACCGCCCACGTAGTGGTCGAAATCCTTGAGAGGGAACATGGACGTAGGGCAAAGGCCGAACCGCTGCAGTGAGACTGGAAGCAGTAGAGTAGACAGTGAACTTAGACGTGGACCCCATCTGCTATTGTAAAACAAATAGGAGCTCAAATAGCAAACTCCAAAAATCCAAACCAAAAAGAAAATTACGTTGGAGAAGCGCCGGTGCCATTATGAGTGTGGGCGTGCTGAGTTCCCAAGATCAGCCCCCAAAGTTCTTGGCAAATTCTGTTAAACGAGTTTTGTGGACCGATGAGCTGGCAGTAGCAGAACGGACACTACCTACAGTATCCAAGATAGATACGCATGAGAAAGCATGTATGAATTGCGTTCTAATTAAACTGAACAAAACATTAGCTTAAAGGGCATTAAAAGATAACCATTGGATTACTACTGACCATAGTCAGAACAAAGTTATTGCAATTGCGAGTTTACATCCGAGAGTAACTTTTGTATGTACTTAAGAGTGGACTTAGAGTTGCTGGCACACAGAGAACCCCAGAGGGCACTATACCGCGATGCAAAAGTTAGAAGGGAAGCAACCAAAAATTCAGTCGGGAAACCCCTTCCAGAGAAGGTTACGAGAATGTCCCTTGCCCGTTTATAGAAAGCTTCAGGGTAACTTGAAATTCTACCCCATCCTAATCAGCTGACTGATCAGAATGCCTTTATGCAAATTGCTTGGTACATTACTATCCATGTATGTATAACGGACCACTTCGAAATTGAACAGATCCGTTTTCTGGAAGACAGAAGAATTTACAATTCCAGTGTCTGCATCTATATGCAAATCCAAATCCAAAAAAGGAACATTCTGACCGGAACCAGTGATTTCCAGAGTGAGAGATTCATGATAGATATTGTCCATAAAAGGCTTCACATCCTGTTCATTGAGCACCAAAATGTCATCCACATACCTGCAGATCTTTAGGCCATGATGCACGTATTTTTTACAGTAATTAAACTCCATCATGGACAGAGTTAAATCGGCCAATAAAGGAGAGGCGTTTCCCCCCATAGGAACACCTTTGATCTGACGGAATGGAACACCAGCAAAAACAACAAACGTTTCATGCAGCACAGTAGCAATTAAAACCTTAACATCAATTTTTGAGTAGCACTTGCCATGACCCTCATTGACAAATTTACAGAAGCCGTTGCTACCCACAAACAAATAGTCTTTCTTGGCATTACTAAAACACATATCAACCAATTGGTATAGATTGGACTGGATGACATTATGCGGCAAATTAGTAAACAATGTAGCAAAATATTCTGCAGTGACCAAGTACTCGACTGCGTTTTTCTGCTGGAGAAACTGTAAAGCCTTGTATGAGTTGTCTATGGACCAAAACATATTGCCACCACCCCTGCTAACTATAACTGCACAATAGTTTTGCAAAAAGCGTTTAAAATGTTTCAAAATATGTAGTAGTAACACAGAAATTGGCTTTATCGAACTATTTTTCGCCCCAGCTATAAAACGGAATTTATATGGATTTTTGTGCAATTTCGCATTTGCAAAAATACGAGGCAATGTCATGTTACAAGAGGAGATAGGAACATTGAAGGTTTTGAAAGCCTTAGTGTGCCTGTCAAGAATGTCTTCAGCAAGGGATGGAACCATTTTGTATACATCATTACCCACAATAGATGGAACACCATTAACAAAATCAACACCCGATTCCTTGCAAAAGGCCATTACATAAAATTTTTTACAAATAAAAACGTAATTATTGGCTGCCTTATCTGCAGGGACAATGACAAATTGTTTGTGCAGATCCTTTAGGGCTAGCAATAAATGTTTAAATTCATTATTTGAGTAATTTCCCTCTATAGATGAAGATGGGGTACACTGAAATGTAAACTTCGAAAAATATTTGCAAAATCTTAAAGAAATAATTTCCGAATATTTGTCAAAGCAATAATTATGATGCCTCTTAGAGAGTTTGGCCAGATAAGCGGATATGCCATTATAATATGCCTGAAAAATGTCCTCAGTTTTACAACCCAAATTTAAGCGAAAGTTAGCCCCCTTGGCCAGGATACTCCTCAATTTTAAATTGCCAACCAGATTGAGATTGCCTGTAAAGACATGACCCAAGGGGTGATATTGATATGGAGAACAATGACAGTGGCAAGAAGAGTTAAGCAATGATTTAAGATTTTCATCTCAAAGCCACCAAACGACTCTTCGGCGAGCACCGTGTCATCGATTTGCGCGTCGTCAGTTTCCATCGTTTCTGCCTCGGTCGCGGGGGTAGTGTCGCGGATGGACTGAATGCCTCTGTCGAGCTCTTCGCGCATCGCTGCGGCTTCTTCGAGTAGTGAAGGAGCGGATAGCGGCGCGTCGACAGTGGACGACTGCGAGTCTAGCTGCTGCTGTTCGCTAGCGCGACGACGCACACGTGAGGCGTAACGATTGATCTTGCTGCGCTCTTTGCGGCGTGCCTCTCCAGTCAAGCCAATCACGGATCGCGGAGTGATACCCTTCTTGGCTGACATGTACGCGGCAACACCAGCGCGCTTGCCTTCTTCGAATTTCGCGCGCGCCTCTTTGTTGACGGCTTCGAGCTGCTTCTGGCGACGGGCGTCCAACTCGCGACGGATGTCGTAGGCATTGACAAGACCGTGGCGGACGACTTCCTCGCCGACGCGCTCGCGCAAGACGTGAAACGCGCGTCCTTTCACTCTGTACTCGACGGCAAATCGCAACGTAGCTGTCATGTTTGCGGTGTGATTCGTCAGGCCCTTCGCGAGTGCTGCGTTGAGTGGACGGCAGAGGTGGTCGTAGCGATCCATCCACCTTGCAACGTCACTCAGCACGCGCTTGAGCGGGATGTCCTTGTGCTTGCGGTGATAGGCCTCGTACGCGCAATCGACACATTCGCGCACGAACTGTTCCCAGTGGGCAGACAAAGCAACTCTACCATAGGAGGGAGCGGGGGCACTACTGAGTGCGTCGGGGGGAACCCAGCCCTCCGTGGTAGGCGCTGCAAATCGCGCGACGCAGAGATGCGGCGTGCGCAGCGGCATACCCACTTCGAATCCCCAGACCAGTCGCTCGGGGTAGGCATTCTGCGTTGCGCAACTTTTGAGGGGATCCAGCATTGTGAATTCCTCATGCGACGGGAACGCAGCGGTGCCGAGCGTGTTGAGACCCCAGAGTTCATGCGTGGGCAATTCGCGAGCGAGGGGGCTCATTAGAAAAATCTTGATGCGACCGGCGGGTGTGTCGTAGGCGTCGAACTTCGCATCATCGTAAATAGCGGGGTCCACGATAGGGAAAGTGCAAACGTGCATGGGACCACCGATCATCGACACCCACAAAACATCGGGATTGTCTTGGACAGGTCGGGTGGCGATCTTCGACAAATCGACGAGCAACTCCCGCTCTGCCAACTTATCGACCACCGGTTCTCCTGCCTCGCCATGCTGTTTCATTACTTGGATAGTCTCGCGTGTTTGGTCCATGAGCGCGCTGTTGGTGGGTTCGTCTACGCAGCCCCAGAGGGAACTCACTTCGCATAGACGCTTACTCACCAAGTCTGTATCGGCTTCCGAGTGCAAATCGGCTTCCTTTGGGAGGGGTATGGAAATCGCTTGCGTGTGCTCGAGCGCGGCGCGTGCTTCCTTCTCTAACGCGCGTCGCGTCGCGCTGCCGGTGCTCGAACAACTCGTGGAACTGCCGCTGGAACTGGACGAGTCGGCTGAACCACTTCGAGCGAGCGGACGCTTGAGAATACGCTGAGCTTTCTTAGCCACAGAACTGCGCGTCTTCTTACTACTACGCTTTCGTTTGGGTTTGGCGGCGGACTGCGACGACGAGGTGCTGGGCTGGTCGGAGGGGGCACTGGCCTTACCGCGACTAGAACCAGACACGTCGGCGCCTCTACCGCGCCCTCTCTCACTGACACTCGAACTAGAGCCACGCGCACCGTCACGAACACCGCGCTGCGCGCCACGACCTGGTGCAGGTCTTCTGTCGCCGGCTGGTGGGCGGGGCGGTCGAGACGCTGTCGACGACGCGTAGCGGACGGGTCGGCGGGACCTGGACGGTCGCTGGGCGTGAAACGGCTGGCCGGAGTGACTCGCGCCAGTCGAAAAGAATCGCGTCGGCTCGGGCGGAGCGACGCCAGTCGGGACGGGCAGTAGTCCAGACGACAGGGCTCGTGGCGGCTGAGGCGCCCAGGCCTCCTGCCGACGCTGCTCGACGAGCCACGACGAAACGTCCGTGTGCGTCTGCTCGTCCAGGGACTGTTCGATGGACGTCGGCGCAGACGCCAGAGAACCCAGTTCCCATGGCTGGTCGGCCTGTACGGGGCGCGACCACTGAGCGGGCGGCGCTAACAGACCGGTATGTCGACGCCGGATGGGCTGCTGAAGTGGCGGTGGCGGCCCCAGCAGGTGTGGCAAAGCCAGCTGTGGCTGGGCGGGCGCCGGCTGCTGTGGCGTGGGCAACGTGCCGAACGTCGGCGGCCACCGGAGTTGCACCGTTGCCTGGCTGACGACGGGTGGCGGCTGGACCGCCAGTTGATTGACGGTCGCCGCGGCAGGAAAGCCGCCAGCAAACCGACTGTCCTGAGATGGCGTGGGCTGCTGCTGTTGGACGTGCAGGGCGGGCAGTGGCGCGGCGGGCGCCTGCCCCTGCACGGGCTGTCCGCTGACGACGGCGTAGGGCCACAGAAACGCCGAGGCACTACTCTGCTGCTGCTGCTGCTGCGACGTGGCGGACTGAGCCGCCTGCTGCCCGGCCATGGCAGCGGCTCTCGCCTGGTCCGCGGCCAATCTGTCGGCCGCCATCTGCTGCTGAGCCTCGAACGCGTTGAGGGGCTGCGGCCTGGAGGAGTGGCCACGCGGGACCGAACCGTCGCCTTGCTGCTGGCTCATCGCGCCCTCGGACCCTGGATAGACAAGTGTATAGCATGTCGACACACGTTCGCACGGACGCGAGTCGAGCGAAGCCGCGCCAGCCTGCCCTACGTCGCATGAGACGCAAGAGGGAGGGGCACTTCCGGTGGACGCAGCGCCAACAATTTGACCATGCACAAGAGGGACCGTTCCCAGAGAGGCAGTCAGTTGGTGCACGCGTTTCCTCCGGCTGCGGCGTTTGCGCTCACTCAAACCACCAACGACGGGAGGTGCGAAAGGCATGCTGGGTTTACACAAGCGGAGTCTCTCCGAAGACACCTTGAAAGGGTCGCCCCCTGCACAGTGCTGAATCAGGGCCTCGCCCGTGTCAGCAATCGACACAATCTCGTAGGGGCCATAGTAGGGTGAGCCTAATTTGTCAGCGTCAGCGGGCATGTGCAACCACACCCGTGAACCTTTCTTCAGTTTCTGTTGGCTGTGTGACATCGGTATCTCCCTGTCGTGCGCGTTTCGCTGTCTTTCTTGCGCGCCAAGGATGTTGGTTTTTGCTTCGCGCCAGAGACGAGACAGAACATGCGGCAGCTTGTCGAGGAACGACTCCGCGTCGACCATGTACTTCGAGGGCACGCGAGCGAGCACTTGCGCAGAAGGCAACTGAGGCTGTCGACCCGTCAACACTTCGAACGGACTGAGCTTGGTGCTCGAGTGCGGCTGACAGTTGTACGCGAAGACCGCGAGACCTAGGACCTCGTCCCAGTCACAATTCTGTTCAGCGCAGGTCTTAGCGAGCATGTCCTGCAGCGTCTGATTCGCGCGCTCCACTAGACCATCCGTTTGAGGGTGATACGCGGTCGTGAGGGTTTGCTCAATGCCTAGCTGTTTGCGCAAAGCAGTGAACATCGACGAGGTGAACTGCGAGCCTCGGTCGGACAACAAACCTTGGGGAAGTCCGAAACTGGGGATGAAGTACGTCGTCAACTGCCTAATGATGGTGCGTGTCTGTTCGTCGGGCATCGCATAAGCAATCAAGAACCGAGACAGGTAATCCTGTAGCACGAGTACCTTACAGTTACCTTGCTCTGTCGGCTCTAGCGTCAGTACGTCCATACCTATCAATTGCCAGGGCTTGTCGGGCGGACCAATCGGGGAGAGCCGCGTGCGAACACGACTCGTCTGCCCGGTGCGCCGTGCACAAGTTGCGCACGCGTCGACAAAGGCAACGACGTCACTGACCAAACCGGGCCACCAATATTCGAGCCTTATGCGTTCTGCCGTTCGTTTTCCGCTAAAGTGTCCACCTATGGGGGAAGCGTGCGTCTCCTGGACAAGCTGGCGACGGAGTTGCGCGGGAACGACCTTCCGCAGGCCCTCCTTAGTTTCAAACTGAAGGATGCCATCTACCATGTGGTAGCCTCGCCACTTGTGCGCGCTCTCATAGGGTTGTGTCTCCAAATCACCCAAGATTTTCGCCAGTTCCGGGTCGTAGCGTTGCTCGGCGAGCGCGAGCTCTACGATCGATTCTGCGTCAGTTGGTACGGTTGCGCTAGCTATTGCGGCTGTGTCGTTCGCTGCAGGCACGTGCGAATTCGCGCTAACGTAAGTCCGCTGCAGTTCAAAGAACGGGTCTTCGACTATCGGGTCGTCACCAATGTTCGAACTGTCGGCGTGGCCATCAAAGCAACGACTGAGCGCGTCGGCTGCTTGATTGTGACAGCCCTTGCAGTAGATGAATTTCGGTGCGTAGTTCGCGATTTCCACTGCCCAGCGGTGCAAGCGGCCGGTCGGGTTCTTACAGTGCATTAAGAACGTGACGGCGCTATTGTCAGTCATTACGTACAACTCCTGGCCTTGAACATATACGCCAAACTTCTTGAGCGCGTAAATGACAGCGAGTGCTTCAATTTCCGCGATGGCGTAATTCCCTTCGTGCTTGTTCAAGCCTTTACTGATGTACGCAACCGGTTGGAGGAGTCCGCGTTCGTCCTTTTGCGCGAGCACACCTCCTACGCCTAGCTTGCAACCATCAACGATAATGTACCAAGGCTGACCGTACTTCGGGTACGCTAACACTGGCGGAGACAAAAGAGCGGCTCTGAGCTTGTGAAACGCGTCACGCTGTTCGTCGCCCCAACTGAATTCACTCCGCACGCTCATGACCTTGGTGATGGGAGCGGCAATTCGAGCGAAATGAGGGACAAAGCGTCGGAAAAACGAACAAAGACCATGGAAAGATCGCGCTTGCTTTGCGGTTTGCGGTTCGGGAAAGTCCTGTACTCCCTGGAGGCGAGAGGGGTTGGGCCTGACCCCATCGGACGAGACAATGTGCCCAAGGAATTTCATGCTGCGCATGCAAAATTCGCACTTGTCGGGCCGAATCTTGAGGTTCGCCTTGATCAGTCGCTGGAGTACCTCCTCTAGCATGGCTAGATGTTCCGCAAACGTGACGGTGGTAACGCAGAGGTCGTCAATATATGCGAACACGTTGCACTTCGCGTTGTCGATCAGGCCCTTGAACACGCGGTTCATCATGCGTTGGAAGATCGCGCCGCTGGTTTTGAGTCCCATGGGCAGCCTACAACACTCCCACAGACCCGAGTGCGTCCGAAACGCTGTTTTGTGCGCGTCCTCCTCGCGTAGCTTCACTTGAAAATAGCCCATTTTCAAATCGATCGACGTGAAGTACCTACAGGGCCTCGACTGTTCGCCATCGAATGGCCGCCTTCTCTTCGCGCCTGGACGGGCCGACTGCGATCCACCGCTGACGGAATGTCATTCGCCGACGGACGATTGAAATGCGTGCGCCTGTTCTGGTCGAGCGGCTGAGAAAATTGGTCGCCGACTTGTTGTTCGGCAATGGGGGACAAGTCCGGCAGTCCCGCTCTTTGATGCTGTTGTTGCTGCAGCTGCTGTTGTCCGGCGCGCCGATGCGTCGACGTGGGAAACGAGCGCTGATCGTTTCGATTGGGGGCAGCGGCAACAAAGGGAGCATGACCCTCTGGCGGCAGCGGGGGACCTCCCGCCCGCACAAAAGAGCTGACGCCCTCGTCAGACGTCGGAGGGTGAGCGAACGGATAGGCGTCATAAACTGGCGTTTCCTCGTCAACCTCCTCATCGTAAGCGGGTGGGGGATTGCGCGAATCGTAGCGCGGGGGCGCCGATTGAGTCGTCTGGCACGAGTGCTCGACGGTGGGGGAAGGATACTGCGGGGCGGGTGGCAACGGAGCAGACAAAGGAACGCGTTGCTGAGCCACACTGGGCGTGGGCGACCCGCAAGGTGTCGAATAGGAAAGGGAGTCGCGCGAGGAATGACGGCTCTCTTGTCGCGAATGCGTGCGGCGTGCGGAACGGCGAGATCCGGTGACCGAAGCGGAAGACTGAGCTTGGGCCTGCTCGACGCAAGAGAGGCGCTCAGTAACGGCGGACAGTTGCGCCGAAAGGGTGTTGGAAAGATTCTGGACAGTCTCGACAAGAGACGGTTGCGGCTGCTGCGCGGGAGCGGCGGGCGCGGCGGGCGCCGGCGGCAGGCAGAAGCGGCAAAAGGGATTGTTCGGGTCCGGACTGCGGGGAAGGCAACGCTCGCAAATGGGAAGACGACAGGAAGCGACAGAGCACGTGCGCGGATTCGACGTGGTCCACTGACCACAATAGCAGCACCTGGGTTGGGACATGGTGACCACAAGAGCACAAAAGGCGCAATTCAAAAGGATACGGTAGAGGGAGGAGACAATTCAGGAAAAAGTACGGTACCGAAAACCGAAGCGTGTGTTAATCGGAAAGGGTACGGTAACCGACGAAAAAATTTGAAACGCAAAATGGACGACGCAGGAAATCCCGGATTTCCAAAGGGAAAAGGGAAAGGAGCCAAGGGAAGAACGGCTGGCAGCCACCACTGTGACAGCCTGGCGGCCCACCTTAGGCTACCAGTTAGGTCCCGGACCTCTCGCTGTCGGTCGAAAGGAATTGGGGCCCGGCCCTACAATACCTAACAGACCCAAACGCGACCAACCACACCAAGAGGTAGTCTAGCGACAGCGCAAGGGCGGCAACTACGGCTCAGACCCCTTCTCTCCACCGGCGCTGGTCGTGGGCTCAGACTCCTCTACCTCGGACGCGGACGCGAAAGCCAACGAGCTCGATTCTTGACGCCTGGCTCCTTCCAATTCCCGTCCTACAACTCTCGCAGCACGCACGCACACTGTCACCGAACGATCCTCGCTGTGCTGCGGCTCGGAGGTGTCCTTCTCGACCCAGGCGCGTAGGCCAACTCGATACTTCTGTGTACCAACACGGAGCACGACGAACCACCGGCGTACACACATACGTCGCCGGCAGACCCGGCAGAACAACGCAGTGGACGCGGCGCACGCACGCACTGACCGACACCCGTACACGCACGCAGCGGTCACACGACAAGAGTCCACCAGACTCAAGAGTGATGCACTCCGCGCTGCGGCCTGGAGGGGGGAGGGGCCTTTTGAATAATCGATACGCGCGCGTTATGCACCCTTACATATGGCGTACAAGCCACACGACGTACAAGTGTTTGTACTCGGATTTGCATATAATGCACGCAGAGATGGTCATGATGGTAAATGCACTTTGGGAAGCACCGGAAGGCGTAAAGCGAGGCGACACACAAAAAGACGGATGTCACAATTCAAGCGAAAAGGTTCATTCATGCGAAAAACAAGCATCAGCGTCTAGGTATGTGCACGTGATCACAGACGGTCCGAGATGTGCCGCAACATCGGACGGGATAATAAACCCATTAAATCGACATCAATACAAGCTTTGCCACACTGACGCTACAGTAGCTACCTATAGCCATCCCGACAAATTGCATCGTCTTTCCACCATAGTAATCGGCGCCCCCACCCACTACGACGGGTTGATAAAACCATAATGTTTTTACCTCTGCATGAAGGCTTCAGTCGCTTTTGCTATGTACAAAAAATTTTTAGTGAGGGGCAGAGCACATTATACACCCGTTCATACCGTTGCTTTCGCGAAAGTTAGTCGCTGCTACCAGTCACATGCTTCTCATCGCTGCGCCGCTGCGGTGTCGGCCGACTCCACGGTTCTCGTGTAGCTGAGCAGTCTGCCCGCCCAACGCTGAATGCTACTTCTGTAGGGCTTGACGATGAGCAGCGTGATCAGGGCGTCCCAGGCGGGGTTGGTGGAGAAGAGTACGAAAAGCACCCTCTGGGCCAGCGTCACGTCGTCACGCTCGACGCGCAGCAAGAAGGGCCCCACGAGCAGCAGGAACAGCGGCAGCTGGACGCAGGCCGGCACGACCGTCTGGAGCACGCAGGCGGCCAGCAGGTTCTTGGTCTCCTTGGCTCGGCGGCGCTGCTTGATGGCTACCAAACGGTTGCGGTGCCGGTAGATCTGGACAAAGACGCGGCAGTTGAGCGCGAACACGCCCAGCTGCAGGAGGATGGCCACGCCGATCTCGACCGCCAGCCAGACGGCGCCCAGCTCGGGCCCCTCGTCAGAACCGCTCTCGTCGAACACGATGTTGCAGTAGAGAGACGCGTTCGTGTTGCTCTGGTAACGCCTCGTCGAGCCGACGATTACCGCCTTTGGCATTACCTGCACGCGTGCGGAGACTTGGGGTATGTTCCAGTCATATGTAAAATGCACATGTGTCCGTGCCTTCGACAAAATCTAAACAACGAGCCTGCGCCAACAGGATGACGTCGACGACAGCGCAGAAGAGGATGGTTCGGCTGTGACCAAAGATCCACGTGTAGGAGTGGCCAAAGAAGGTGCTGATGTAGCGATTGACCGCGATCGGCAGTAGACCATAGGTCATGCCGATGAACGTCGCCCAGAAGAGGACGGCGACGACGCGGCACGGCCAGTCTGGTGCGGAACTGGGAGCGTAGCTGTAGAATACCTGAAATATTTACGCAGGCTTTTCTATGCTGCAGTAAACAGCCTTAGATACATGTAACTCCAATAGTGACCCCCCTCTCCACCAGTGGACCCCACTCCTTTCAATAGTGGGCAATGGGCACTATTGGAGGGTTTGCCGACAAATTGTCTCGCCTGTCCAAGGAAGCCCAAAGCGTTCATAGAATCGATAAAGGCGAGATTGGCCAGAAAGATCTTGTAGCTGCCCTTGACTTTCATGGGCCACAGAGAAATGAGAATCACAACACAGTTGAGCAGCAAGCCAACAGAAGCAAAAGTGCCGAAGATCGTGGCTTGAATGCTTCGAAACGTGTCTTCTTCCACCGAACGATTGACAGGCGAAACCGCCAACGTTTTCGTAGCAAGCGTGATGGAAAACACTAGAGAAGCGTCAAACACCATCGAACGTGCGTGCGTGCGCGCGCTTCAAGCTGCGCACCGTCCGTTCGTGACGTGCGCGGTGCGGTCGCATTGTCATCGTCAGGAAGCTCCAGGAAGAGCGGTTCCGGGAGGAAGAGAGTGCTCGTCTGTACGGCCAGCTCCCCCAGCAGGCGCTTCTCCATGCCTCCTCCGTGGGTGGCTCTGCACTCGGCTCGAGCGTAGAACGAAGTCAAATGTTGGGACCGTCAATGTGAGAGTGCTCGCTTGGTATGTGCACACAGAGAGGACAGCAGAGAGGCGTCCCTCCGAGTGACTAAGGTGGGCGAGTGAAAGCCGAGAGTCCAGACGCCGACGGATGCGGCTTCTCGCTCCGCCGTCAGCTGGCATCCTCGCCTCTAGACTGCGCCGGCTCCGTCTGTGGCAGGCCACGCCAAACACAGCTCCAATTATGCCGCATCTGAGCAACTGAAAAAGAAGAAGAATGACGGGGGGGGGAGACAGGACCGGGACATGCCATGCTTCCCTAAGTATGTAAACATGCTGCTACCACCTGCTCCGCCATAGTCGCAACGACGTCACAGAAATTTGACTCGCCAGCGTCGCACGCGGCTTAAGGCTTAAACTGAACGAATATGTCGGCGGAAGCTCGCTCCACGTTCCTAATGACACGTGCACGTTTCGGACGAAATACACTGCGCAGCGCCGCATTGGTGCGCGGTGTCATCTGCGCGTCGCGATGTACTATGGCACGTCGCAATGGGACGTTGGCTCGAACTCATTGCGTCACTCTGCGTGGCGATGCGTCCAGTTTAGCGGAAACGAGCACTCCTCAGAAATGAACGCTGGTTCGTCGCATTCAGTGATTTGTTGTGTCGCTTAGGCCGAATCACATCTGCATCACACCTTTCCTGACACCTCGATCCCTTTACTGTTGCTCGTCTTGGGCGAATTCGGTGCACATCTCCTGACGCATGGCGTCGTCGACTTGGAAGAGGTCGTCGTGACCGGGCACGACATAGTCGACGCGGTCCTCGCAGAGCAGCCGCTGCTGGGACTTGACCAGCAAGTCGGCATCGGCCTCGGCCAACGCACCCCCTGCCCTTCGGTACGGCTCGCTCTCGTAGGACTGAACGCGTGCACGCGATAGAGCACACGCACGCACGCACGCCCGCACGCACGCACGCACGCACGCACGCACGCACGCACGCACGCACGCACGCACGCACGCACGCACGCACGCACGCACGCACGCACGCACTGACCGTGTCTTTTGTGACTCGGCTCTTGGTGCCAATCAAATCTCCCGCCAGAGCAATCTTCACTAGCGCATCCCCATAGCCTTCCACGTTGGATACAATGAGCGTGAGGTCGTAGGAGGAATGGCCGGGCGTGTGGACGAACAGCACGTTACTATCGATCGCCACGTCGTGACGCTCCCCGCCGGTTAGTTCCGAATATGGCATGTCGGCCGCCAAGTCGATACTGAAAGTGCATGAAAAACACGTTATTCTGCTAATGAGGCACTCTTACAGCAGTACTTTTTATTTTTATTTTTATTTTATTTTTGACGACAACCACCGACACAGCACAATGGCCGTAAGCTGGATCACAAGATCACAGGGCGGCGCCGTATAAATAACAGTGGGCGTTCTTCTGCCGCTAGGCAAGGTGGGCCCCCACCTGGCACTGATTTTTGGCCGAAGCACACGGTACAGCCAGAAACCGGAGCTGTGGTTTAAACCCCTTGCCCAAGGGAGTAGCCGTGGCCTTGCCCAGCAAGGAATCGAACCCCCGACCTACATCACATCACAATCGAACCCCCGACCTACAGTACATCACAATCTGCATGCCGCGAGGCCCGGAACTGTGCTCACGCTGGTCTGAGTCTGACAAAGTCGACACTATAATTGGACTTGCCGGGGGAGGGGGTGGCCAGCAAAATATGCACATGTGTAGGCGTGTAGGACAAGTGGGTTTCACTCTCCGTAGGTGTATACCTATGATGAACATGAATTGGTCTAAACTTGCGCTCGCCTCGTGGGTCCCATTTGTCCGTAGAAGACGGAGGCGGTGCGGAAGAGCGCGTCCCCTCCGTGGTGGTCCCAGTGAAAGTGGGACGTGTACAGGTGGCTCACCCTCTCGGCCGCGACGCCCAACTGGTGCAGCGCCGCGCTGATGGAGGGCGCCTGCGCCGGCATTCCCGTGTCCCAGATCAGGTAGCGAGCGACACCCTCGGTGTCCGTACTCACAACCTGAGCGTGCGCGCGATCTACTGTGACACCATTCAGAAGCGAACGTTTGTGTATTGGAATTCCCCAAACGTGATTGTGTCAAAACAATCCGAGTCTCACTGTAGCGCAACGTCAATCCTACAGACCATCGAAACCCAAACTGTAATTGCATACCGCATAGTATGGTACATACCTATGTCTGCACGTCATAAAGCGAAAAGAACCCAAAGAAACTTAACAACAGGTTGCGTTTTGACAACCGTCGCAAAAGTGTAATCCAGTCTCGACAAAACAAAGAAAAGCAACAACAAAAAACACTGACCAGGACGGCAGACGTGAGCACGGTGTAAACATCTCCCGTTGGGCTCTGACGCTGGAACTTGCCTGGACTCAGCACAATCACTTTCTGAATGCGTCAACGTCAGCAATAAATTCTCGTTTTTGTATTATATCTTTTGTATATATGTAACCTACGAATGACCGCGTTGCACATTGTTGCAGAGTACACGTGTGTCGAACCATAAGACGAAAGAAAATGTGGCTGCAGTGCGGCAATCGTGCATGCATACCGCTCGCCCAGGCTTCGGTTCCTCAAAGTTGCTCGTGGGTCGACCTCTTCCGGGACAACAAAGAGCCTGACCCACGAGTAGAAGCACACAGCCCGCCAACAGAAGCATAACTAACAGCTTCTTGCCGACGGTCGCACAGATTTTTCCCTGACTTAGCTTTTCTTGTCTGTCGGCAATACACCTGCTGTAAACACTGTGGGGGAGGTCCTTGTAAGGCAGCGTCTCGAGGGGGGGGGGGGGGTGCGTGGGGGCCATTCTGGCGCGGAATCGGTGCTATCATCGGAAACGCAAACGTGAAAGAGGATTAGCTAGCACCCCCTTGCAGTCATGGCGCATGGCTCGCGTGCTGTCTCCGCCTATGGAGATAGAGGGAATTGGGACAGAAGAGAAACAGTCTAAACGGACCAATTTCTGGTGTCCATCGGATGGATAAAAGCGAACCCAGTTTGCACTAGCGACATGCAGCATGGCCGCCGGGTTCCATACCGCCAGGAGATTCCACATGAAGAGAAGAGGACGGGTGCTGCGGCACAGCCGACGCAAACTCTCCTCCAGCAAGGGGCATCGGGACATCGGTGCAAGATCTTTTAGGCCCGAGGAAGAAATTTGTGCACAGGTGACTTGCAGTGCGTAAACAATCGAGAAAGTAGAGGTACTAGCCCACCATATTCAATCATTTCTAATTACAAAGTCATTCTATTTCATTGCTACTGTAGTGACCCTGTTGTTAGGGAAAACGGATCTGGAAGGGGAAGGGGACGAGTCTGGAAGGGGACAAAATAATTATTTGGCTGCGTTATAATCTACGCCTTTTTATTGTCTCTCTTGTCGCCTCTCGAAAGTTATTAGTGCTTTTTGTTCTCTCTGTTGTCGCCTCCCGAAAGTTATTAGTTCTAAACTATCAAACACAAAAACTATAGAATTTTAGAATTCCATGTGAATTGAGGTGGCGGAAGCGGTGGTGCGCGACGGCTTGTGTGACACGAGATTCGGACACGGATTTAGCGGACGAACAACAACCTAAAAATAATCGCTTCACAGCCACTTCGCGCAACCTAAGTTTTAAGCCTACAAATACACACCAAAGGCGCGAGCCAGTTTCTCGCGGTGGCTCAACAACAACTTGCCCTCAGTGTTGGAGACGTCGAGCAATTTGTTCTGGAAATACAAGTAGCGAGACATGACACAGCTCTATCTACAGCGGATGGCCATGTCTCGCATGGCCGTCGTGTAGCGCTGCTCATTCTGCTGCCAATACGCACGCGTACCGCTCCCGGTGGACCAGCACGAGGTCTTCGGGCGCCGCTGTCGACGTCAGCAACCGCAGCTCAACGGAGCAGCAAAACAGTGCTTCGCGAGGCACGTTCACTGCAAATTTTTAGCGGGGAAGCAGTTGTTGATAACCATTGGGGGTGGGCGCTGGGTCCAGCAGCCGATGAGGCCGAGGTCCGGCCCGACAACCTTGCAGGTCAGGTCGATGTACGGCGGCCTCTTGTCCTTCTTGGCGTTCACCTGGTTCATGCTGTTGCCACCAACCACGCAGATGCGCTTGAAGCTGCTCAGCATGTTCTCGTCCGCTAAACAGCACACCACAATGTGTGTCACGCTCCAATCCAGGGATACACTACCCATTTGGCCGTGGGGTGGGTGGAAAGGGATTGGCCCATCAATTTCGCAATAGCACGCATAAGGAAAAAAGGAGGGCTGCGGGTCGTGTACGTGATTGACAGAAAAACACTGGCAAACAACGGGGAAGACGAGCAGACAGCATTCTCCCTTCTGTTTCTTGTCGGGTTGTGCGTGCCGCACAAAGTCGCCAATGGAGACCGCCCTCTAGCGTCTCGTGCATCACCTACAAAAAGACGCCGAAAATTGGTCAGAAGCGCGCGCGATTGAGAGAGCGAGTAGACAGACGCGCCTGCGTGTCGAAGAACGCCTCTAGCGCGGCCATGGCGTCGCCGTTCGCGGACGTCTGGCGTGCCGAAGGGGCCAAAGAGGCAGAGGAAGAGTAATATCTTTTGTGGGGCGACAAGGAGGAGGGCATACACGATAGCGCACCAAAATAATTACTCAAAGTTCTGTCCCCTTCCAGACTCGTCCCCTTCCCCTTCCAGATCCGTTTTCCCTGTTGTTATATCGACTGATACTTTAGCGTTGTTTACACGTTTGAATTTTCTGGAAACCAAAACTCATTGGACCATTGGACCGAGAAAAACACACCACAATACTTTAAATGCGTTGACGCACAGCGCTCAACTGTTTAATACTAAAATAACGCGTCACACTGTCACACACCACATTTCTTTTTACAACAGTTTGTTTTTGCGTAATCTTTTCTTTGTATTTTATGGCTTAGGCTTAGGCTTCGGTCACGCGCGTATGCACGCGCGCGCACACGGTCGCACAAACGCACAGGCGCGCACGCACGTGCACAGCTGCAGGCAGGCAAGCACGCACGCACGTGCGCAGCCACGTAGACACACGTACATGAGCGCGCGCTCGCACACGCACGCTCGCGCGCACAACAACACACACACGAGCACATTCATACACGCGACGCGCAGGCACGCACCGCGCAGGCACCAAGAGACGCAAGCATGCGTTGACTCTCGATGTTCACCTGTAAAATACTAAAACAACGCGATCACACACAATAGGCTTCGGTAAAGAGGCTTACGCTTGGGCTAGGCTTTAGGTTCGGGTTCGTGCGAGCATGTCTGTGAGCGCGCACACGCACACACAGTGCTGTCTGTGCGCCGCCCAGTTGCCCGCCCAAGACTACCGATTGCCGAGACTGCCTTGCGGTCACGCCATCTGCAACGCCTGTGTGATAGGTGCTGCCGCTGCTTGGAGTGTGCCGAGAGAGAAGTCGAACACTAGCAGTGTCTTTCAGCTTAGCGTTTAGGCGCAAACGTTGACACGCTAAACGCGTAGACCAGCTCTCTTGCATGCGCTTTTTGCCGGCCGTTCGGCTGTCAGGCGTGGCTGCCAGCGGCCCAGCAGCGGTAATTTTCCTCATCCACCAGGCAGCAACGGCAATTGTCACTGCCGTCCGTTCTCAGTCCTCTCGACGCTACCTCACCAGCGTATTTCCACCTCCTCCCGACAATTCACGTGCCTGCGTGCCTGCGCGCGCGCGTGCATGCCTGCACGCCCGTGCGTGCTTGCCTGTCTTGCGTGTCTGGGCGTTGCATGCTTGCGCGTTGCGTGCGTGCATATGTTGCGTGCAGCGAGCGTGCGTGTGCGAGCGCGCGCGTGTCTATGGGGCTGCGCGCGAGCACGCTTGCTTGCCTGCCTGCAGCTGTGCACTTGCGTGCACGCCTGTGCGTTTGTGCGACCGTGCGCACGTTCGTGCGCACCTATGCCTAAGCCTAAGCCATAAAATAAAATTGAAATAAAAGATTACGCAAAAACAAACTGTTGTAAAAAGAAATGTGTTGTGTGACGCTTTGTTTTAGTATTTAACAGTTGAGCACTGAGCGTCGACGCATTTAAAATATTATGGTGTTTGTCTCGGTCCAATGGTCCAATGGTCCAATGAGTTGAGGTTTCCCGAATTTTCTTGAAATTTCTGTAAAAGTTTTGATTTAAATATGTCAGTCGCGCAGTCGCCGGACATGAAATTCGCACGGAGCCGCCTCGGCGACCTGTTGCACGGCATCCGGCAGTGCGGCGGCGGGCTGGGGTTTTGAGTTTTGAATTTGTTTTGTTAATTTCTTTGTTTATATATATATTTTTCAGTGAATCTCAAGAAAGCGAGGTTGGACGCCGCGACAAGGCGCAGTCAGTGAAGAGAGCGCTCTATGCGGGCCAACAAGAGGTCCATACCAAGAAGCGGGAGAAAAGTATGGATTTAAATTTTTTAATTTTTTTTGTAGTTAAAAGAACTCGAAATTTAGAAATCGTCTTCGAGCTGCGAAGCAAACCGTTCGAACTGACCGACGACTGTTCACAGCAGCCCATCAGCTTCTACAAGATGGCGCGCATATGGCTCATTGGTATTTCTGTCAACAAATATGAAAAACATAAACATAAAATAAAATGATTCAGTTTTGTGATTGCTACACCCCCCCCCACCCCTCCCAACAATTCCAATTTTGTTTTAATTGGACGTGCATTGAACAACTATTCTGAGGAACGGCCTACAGGGAGTCTAAACGTGCAACCACCAGCAGGGATGCGCACGAGGCGCACCCCGTACCGCGCGCGCGCGCACCCATGTACGCACGCACGCGTAGTAGAATGGCGTGTTTGCAGGCCGCGAGGAGCTGGAAGGGGAGGAGTATGGGAACGAGTTGGCGCCCTGGGAAGCGGGCATGAGCCACCGACCCGCCATCCACGAAGAGGAAAGCCTCGTGAGCTATACGCGACAGCAATGCATGCCTGAAAACCGGTGGCTGCAGCATGCCTGTAAACCGGGTTTGGCTGACGGGGGGGCATCGGCATACGTGGGCTCAGGGGTGGTTTCGGGGGGGTTCGCCCCCCCCCCCCTGGCCAAGGCCGTCCCGCTTTTTTGCGGGAGCAACCCCCCTCCCCCCTGGCCATCGCCATCCCGGATAAGTTGCGGGAAACCCTCTCTCATTATTGAAAAATTGGGTGAATATGCGTGTTTTTGTGTCCTTTTTCATTGTAGTGTGACCCAAAAACGCTTAAGAAGTGCTATTTAGGCGTTGTTTTGGCACATTTTGGACCAAAAAGCACCGATTTACGCGCTATTTTGGTGCGAAATCTTCCACTTCGACAACCCCTCCTCCAAAATTTCCGATCCCGGTCATGTTACCCGGGATGGCTCTAGACCCCCCCCCCCCCTCGAAACCCCCAGCCACCCCCCCCCCCCCTGGCTTTTGGACCAATCTACACGTATGGGCATAGGTGGGCTCAGGGGTGGTCTAGGGGGGGGGGGGGGTTCACCCCCGGGCTATGGCCGTCCCCCTTTTTTGCGGGAGCGACCCCCCCCCCTGGCCATCGCCATCCTGGAGAACTTGCGTGAAACCCTCTCTCAATATTAAAAAAAATGGGTAAAGATGCGTGTTTTTGTTTCTTTTTCAGTGTAGTATTACCTAAAAACGCCTGAAAAGTGGTATTTAGACCTATTTTGACCCATTTTAGACCAAAACGTACCCATTTTACACGTTATTATGGTGCAAAATCCCTCTTAAACCACCCCTCCTCCAAAATTCTCGATCCCGGGCATTTTATCCGGGACGGCTCTAGACCCCCCCCCCCCTCGAAACCCCCACACCCCCCCCCCCCCTGGCTTTTGGACCAATCTACACCTAGGGGGGGGGGGGGGTGGTTGGCACTGGGTGGTGTGGAGCAAAAGCGGGGGTGGGTAGCTGGAAATTTTTGAGTAAAACAGCTACTTTTTGGTCAAAATAGGGGCTATATAGTGTTTAGCTCACCTTGACTTACTTCTTCAGCATTTGTTGGCGACGAAGGAGCTGCAGACGCTGCCGCAGCCGCTGCCCTACGTCTGGCAGAACGAGCCCGTCGTCCCCAATCCCGAACCCTATCGCGTGCGTGGCTCGTTTCCTCCTGAGAATTCTTTGAGTGTGTTTTCATGTCTCTGTCAAATTGTCAGCACCATACGCAATCACTGGGGATTGGGCAGGTCACACTCACAACACAACCTATCGCTGGTGTTTAGCCAGCGATTGGCTTAGGCGGGCCGCGCCACCTTAGGTAGGGTTTAGTTTTAAAGGAACGTAGTGAAGTCAGAATAGGACAACTCGCCGTGATCTTGACCTTCCTGGTGTGGAATTTTGGGTTGAAGATATAATGCCCCCCCCCTTACGTTTGTTGCGATTGATTGGGGCTGGTCCCTTAATGTAGGCACGTATGGTTGATGTTGCTGCACGCATGTGAGATCCTTTGCAGGTGGACGAAGGCACTCTGGACCTGGAGGACAGGGAGGCAGTGCTGCAAAGCTACATGAAGCACTGGAAGCAGGTCAAGAAAAGGTCGGTTGCTTTGCTGACTCTAATGCACGGTCGCGCCCCAGCCCCCCCCCCTCTTAAACTGTAAACTTTTACACTTTATTTTGACGACAACCACCTGACACAGCACAATGGCCGTTAACTAGATCACAAGATGACAGGGCGGCGCCGTATAAATAACAGTGGGCGTTGTTCTGTCGCGAGGCAAGGTGGGCCCCTACCTGGCACTAATTTTTGGCCGAAGCCACGGTACAGACAGAGACCGGAGCAATTGTGGGTTAACCCCTTGAAAACTTCAGGAAAATTCTGTGGGGGGGGGGGGCTGGGGAGGGGCAAAATTGCGGCTGCCCCCCCCCAGTTACATGTATGCTGATGCATATACTTTTAACACGTTGTCGCGGTCAGTGGCTGTTGTGTATTGCAGCTGGTGTCGGTACAGTCAGCGCAAGGAGCGTCGGTTCTACAAGAGTCTCGAGCTGCTGTCGACGGTCTATGACATCGCGTCCCAGACGCAGATGCAGTAGTAGGACGGGCTGGCTCGACGCCGCTTGCGTCGCATCGATCGACGATCAGTAGCTAATGACGCTCTCTCTCTCTCTCTCTCTCTCTCTCTCTCTGTTTGCTTCATTGTGCACTGCCTGTAATCGGTTCGACGAGTGGAGCACAACGCAACCCTTTGAGCAAACGTAACGCGACACAGTTCCGAGAAAGATTGATTTCGCAAAGTAGATATCGGGACGGAAGCCTGTAGCGTATTCAGGATTTTTCGAAGGAGGTGGGTATGCCGTTCCAAAAGGAGGAGTTTTGTTTTTAGCTGCAAAAGTGATACTATATTTATTTCACTGCTTATTATCATTTTCTATTTGTCTGCTTTTCATTATCTGCTTGTCATTGTCATTTTCAATTGTCTGCTTTTCAAATTGACGCACAACAAATTATTCATCCCCAAGTTTTGCCGTCTCTATTGCAGGACACTGCTGGCTACCTGTTGGAGGGGGCGGTTCCTCTACGGTCGGAAGTAAAGTCAACCCCTACTCTCGAAATGTTATACAATTTTTACCTGAATGAAAAGTGATGAAGTATGTGTATTTGCGTTCTTTTCACGTCCTTGATAAAAAATGGCAACCAAAAGCACCAAAATGACGCTATGTACAGTGCAGGCTGTGCGCAGGTCCCAAACGAGATGACCGTACCAATTTCAACGACAATTCAATGCGAAACTGACCTGTGTTCTAAGTTCCACACTGTCCGCTTCTTCTCCACAATGTTTGCTTCGTTCTCGGCACTGCAGGCCTCGCGAGTAGCGCTTAATTGCCTATTAGCGAGCTGTCCTCTAGGTGTCATGTGCTAGAGAGACGACATGACCCCCCCCCCCCCCCCCCCGAGCAACGCTTACGGCTTTCTGCTCCTCCATTCCCTGCCCCGACCCTCATTCGGCGCCCTCTTCCCATAGCCTTCAACGGCAGCGCGCTTCTTCTGTCTTCCATTCCATTGCGCGCCGCTTAGAAGATTGGAAATCTATATGTGCGTCGGTGGGGCGATGTTTTCGCCGCCCGGGGAAATCGAGCCCGCCAACCGCGAGCGGATGACAACGACGTCGACGACAGCTGGGCGACAGCAACGCGGCTGCATGGGCGGTACTGTTGGTGGCGACAAGTTCCTCAACTACCTGTTGGCGAAAAACTCGCTCGAGTTGAAGCTGGAGAAAGAGCTACTCCACAAGGAATGGAAGTCGAAGGAGGAACTGTTGCAGGAGTTGCGTTGCGAGCAGTATCCCAAGATGGACTGCGAAACAGACGTCAAGGTTTGGAAACAAATAATTGATAACCAGTGATACAGTAATTTCTCCAATAGTACACAGAGTTAGTCATGCAAAGTCGTTGTTTAGATTAAGTTCGTTGTTTATTGGATGGTAACCCCTGGGAGCACTTAATTTTCCTCGATATTCCTCAGAACGCCCTTCGATATTTATCGTCAAAGCAAACTTTAACGATCTGCAAATTGCGCGCTGTTGACAACGAATTTCAGTTACGACCTAAAAGTGACCAGCGCGCGAAATCCAAAAAGAGGCGGCATTCACTCGATCGATACAGAACCACCATTCCAAGCGTTGAAGAGGTAAAAAGTGCGCGAAGTACAATTTGGCTCTCATGGGGCCATTTGTCGAACGTACTCAGTAGCCTGCGAATTTGTTCACTGCTGTTGCGCAGTAATTTTGATGTTTGCAGTAGTTTTGAAGCAATTATTATGTTACGCCCCAATTGAAGTACATACCTACATCTAAGCTGGAAGTTGTCTGTGTATTGTATCAACACTTCAACGAGCTTCTTACTGTCACTAGTAGGTATGTACAGGGTGTATCAAAACTATATGCACACCCCCCCCCCCTAGGGAAATACTGGTTGGACGGATTTAGCTGAAATTCAACATAGATGTAGGCCCAACAAAAATACATGACCAAATTAAATTTCATGAAAAACGAACAACCGAGCGTCGAGATATGAGCAATGATCCAAGGTACAGTGAAAAATCTTGTCAGTAAAGATTTCGACTTGCTGTCGTCACCACTTCACCCGTTTCTTGGCGAATCAGCAGTGGCTGGCTGACGTCGGATCGGTCAGTAATGTCCACGTCATGCAGCTCTTTGTCCCAGTGCTCGGTGACCCATCGTTCCACTCGCTTCTGCTTCTGAGCCACCCCATTTTCATGTGATGAGCTGTGCACCTGCGTCGCGCGCCGGTTGGAAAGTCACTGCAGCCGCTTCATCGACGAGACGCACTTGGGCAGTGTCGTTGACCTTTCGTAAGCGCGACATGGCCCTCGACACTCGTTTAACACAGTTGTTTGCCGTTCAACGAGAAATTGTTGCCATGAAACACGCAGTAACGTTTTTACAGCAGAACTTCACTGTACCTTGGATGATTGCTTATATCTCGACGCTCGGTTGTTCGTTTTTCATGAAATTTGATTTGGTCATGTATTTTTGTTGGACCCACAACTATGTTAAATTTCAGCTAAATCCGTCCAACCAGTATTTCCCTTAGGGGGGGGGGGGGTGGTGCATATAGTTTTGATACACCCTGTAGTACACGTCTCGTTCAGATTGACGAGGACTGCGTGTCACAAGCTCTTCAGGACAGTTACTGTTCAAATTCGGCGAGCCAACCTTGCAGCCTTTCCGTCAGTCCGAGCGCCCAATCCAAGCATCACAGCCCAAGTACTGGTCCATTTTGAAAGCACGCAACATTGTGCAAGCCAATTGCCACCCTTTACAACACATTTGTGTGCAAAATCTTGCCAGCAGTTCATGTTGCCAATGCAAAGCCAGTCAATTCATCCATTTGAAAGCTTGCAAGATGCTTTAGTGTCCGGTTTGCTGGCTCGGCGACACAGCGCCATAACGCTAACGACTATTGAAGAAGCACCGAAATAGCTGCGCGTCGCTCCAAGCATACCTCTAACTGGGAATCGGACGGTGGTAGGTAGCGGGACAGTGAGCGGGCGGGTAGGGTGGGGGGGGGGGGGGTTAAAACGGGAGGAGGTCTGGGAAGGAGAGGAAGAAATAGGTACTTTTTGGCCGATTTCTTGTCAAAAAATTCACTTTTTGGTTCAACAACGCATTTACATTTTCTCATGTCAGTATTTAGGAGAAAGTTCGCAAAATTCTGGGGGTGGATGGGTGGGGTTACCCTCAAACTGGGAGGAGGGATCCCCCAGTTACAGGTATGGTTCCAAGCAACCAGCACATCACATCTGGATACCTAGTTGAGAATTGAATCCACTTAGTTAAAGGGGGTGAAATGGTGCGAGTGTTCAGTCTGTGCGTTGTGACATGAATATGTATGCATGTATGTATACAGAGCGGTGCGCAGAAATGCAATGACGTAAGACAAGAGAGACACAAACAGGCAGTGACCCTTCCTTCTGCGTGCTGCTTGCCAGTTGGAGTGTACAAGGTGGGTGTTGTGGCATGGCGCAGTGGCCACCAGCAAGTTGTGCGAGTTGACGTTCAAACAAGCGAGCAACAGCACGATTCTTCTAATTGAATAATTCAAATCGGGAACTATCCGTGCCTTCTCTATTTTGACAACTTGTCATGTCATGTCACCAGCGCCAACCGCACTACTGCTGGCGTCTCGAGAGCTTGAAGTAGTGTCCCTTGAGCGCGAGCAGCTCCTGATGCGTGCCCGACTCCACGATGCGGCCGCCCTTCACCACGGCGATGACGTCCGCCGTCTGGACGGTGGAGAGTCTGTGCGCGACGATGATGCACGTCCGGCCTTGTCGCGCCTGGTTCAGCGCAGCCTGCACCAGCTGAAACGGCAACACATCCCACATGAGGTCTCATCACGTGCAGCAAACAGTTTGAGGGAAATGCCGACTTTCTCGCTCTCGGTGTCGAGCGCGGAGGTGGCCTCGTCGAGCAGGAGTATCTTGGGCCGGCGGATGAGTGCGCGCGCGATGGCGATGCGCTGCTTCTGCCCGCCCGACAGCTGCGTGCCCTTCTCGCCCACCGGCGTCTCGTAACCCTGCAATTGCTCTTCCAT
Organism: Paralinhomoeus sp. GSCO2_6; assembly: GCA_030248085.1. Classification (NCBI taxonomy): domain Eukaryota; kingdom Metazoa; phylum Nematoda; class Chromadorea; order Monhysterida; family Linhomoeidae; genus Paralinhomoeus; species Paralinhomoeus sp. GSCO2_6. The sequence goes on along the minus strand of JASAMY010001506.1, from coordinate 3,052 downwards.
TATCCTTGATGCCACAAACACCATGTTTGGCTCAGTAGCACATGCCTCAGGCAGAGAAGTAATGAACTCGTGAATATTCGCGTCCTTGGCAGCATGTTGCACCTTCTCCTCACTGGCTTCATCCGTAGCCAGGCCATAGCCGATGTTTTCTTTGATGGAACAATTGAACAGCGTTGGCTCCTGACTTACGAGCGAAATTTGCTCGCGTAGAAACTTTACGTTTATGGAGCGCAAGTCCAGCGCGTCGAGTGTCTGCAAGGCGGCAACTAGAGCAATTATTATTGAGCTCTGGCACTGAGTGGCACTGAGTCACTCTCTCCCAAAAAACAGTACCCATGTAAAGTTTCAAACTTTGCTATGCATACATATATATGTAGTCACACCACCATTTCCCATCTCAAAGATAGCGAGTGGGACACTGACTGAGATCCCTGCTATTGAAACTGTGCAGCATGTTGCAAAGTGGACAAACAATGAGTTCAACACGGACAATTCTGCCTTTGTCAGCATCGTAGAATCTCTCCAGCAAGGAGACAACAGTAGACTTTCCGCAGCCACTGCCACCAACCAATGCCATCGTCTTGCCCTGACCAATGTTAAACTCCATGCCCTTCAGCACAGACACGTCCTTTCTCAAGGGGTAGTTGAAGAAAACTGAGTCAAACTTGATTTTGCCCTTGAGGACCTGCAACATCGAGGCACAAGCAGTCTAGGTGTGTGCCAAAGAGAACTGTGCAAAATGTAGGTACAAACGGGCTTTAAGCCAGCTGGGGATGCACTGTCAATTTTGGGCTCAGCAGCTAGCATGTTGAAGATGAGACCAGCTGCAAAGCGAGCCTTGAAGTAAGCTGGAATCCATGCTGCCCCTGTGGCAAGTCCATTGGCTGTGAATCCGACAGCAAAAATTACTCTGAATTATTATAGAAGCTGGAAGTGCTCACACACACTCGCTCACTCGCTCACTCGCTCACTTGAACACACTGACTGGCACTATTATTTCAATCACTCACTTGAACACATCAACTGGCACTATTTGCCCAGTTGAAACCAAGTAGGCTCCCATCCAGTAACTGCTGCCGAATGCAAAAAATGTAAAGGACATGAACACACTGAACATTATTCCTTGATAAAATCCTCTCCTTACAGAGATTTCATAAGGCTTATTTAGGTGTTTGGCAAATTCCTTTGCAAACATAAACTCCCTGGTCATTGCCTGAACCGTTTGCACGTGCTCAATAGCTTCTGTGGCCACCTGAATGTCAATTTGCTGTAAATCCAGAAAAATCTACCATGCAATATTAAAAAAAAGCTTTACCTTGCCAGACAACTCCATGAGTTTGGCATTTTGCTCATAGACTCTGGTCTCGAATCGCCTGTTAAAGTACAAAACAAATGCGTTTAATGGAAAGAGGATAACTGTGAATATCGCCAATTTCCAACTGAAGTAGAATGCCAAAGCAATGCCCAAGGTCACTGAGATGCACGTTCTGAAGACGTTGCCAAGCTGTGCATCGATTGCCTAGAAAAGCATGGTTACCTAGAAGCATGGTAGAGAGTGGGCTGCAGGTAGAGGTGAGATTGTTGTCAGTAAAAAACAAATAAAATAAACTATAAATAAAATATTACTCGGTAATTTTTTTACTAATAAAACAGTTGGAGAAGAAAGGAAAATATAAAAAAGGTAGCGTGTTTTAGTTTGACTGTGTTTTGAGCCAAATCAAGTCTGAAAGTAATAAAGGTTATAGGTACATTGTATTTTATGCATGGGTATGTACCCTGTTGTTTGTTTTGTACATGTACAGGTGTACCAGTAAAGATACATTATTGAGCAAGGGAGCAACTATTGAGACATGTTTCGTTGGCGTCTAAAATGTTCTTACTGTACTGGATCTGTAAGTTTAGTTTCCAGTTTAGATTAGCATCCTGTCGCCAACCAAGAAGAGGAAATGACCATTTTACCATCTCTAGCTGTGACGCATGTTGAGAGTACAGAAATTCAACTGGTCCTGGCCAACTCACGGACTTGACGTTCCTGGCGTCCGTAGAAAGCCGTGTGCAGAGTCTGCCAGTCGCATGGTGGGGCTCGTCAAAGTAGGCGCCGTCCTGTCGGAGAACGTTGTCGAAGACGCGCATACGCAGACGCATCGTGAAGCGCTCGCCCAGCCAGCCGAACAGGACGCTCTGAACCAATGCGACTCACAGGTTTCTTCAGCGGCATGCACACTCGCGAGAAACGCACAACCCCAATCAAGTAAAGCGTGCCCGTGTAGGCCCCGTTGAGAGCGAGCAGCAAGCCGTAGAAGAGCGCCCCCTCCATCAACTCGTCGCCTCGTTTCGCAAACGTCTGGAAATGTACAGGGTGGCCCAGCCTCGACTGCACCTCTTTGTTCAAGTATATCTCGGGGGTGGATGAGGCGATCTTGATGAAATTTAACACGTGTAGCAGTCACTCTAACTTAGACTTCCTCCAAGTTTCAGCGAAATCGACAAAGGTTTCAGTTTTAAAAATGGCCGTCATCATAGTCGACGCATTTTTCACAACGTTTCCACAACGTCAAAGTCGCGGGACGATAGGGTCGCAGCTCCTCCTTCAGTGTTCTGTGACGGCGCTTTTGCAGCTTGGAATTCAACCTTTAATCGACGAATAACTTCAGCTTGATTGTCCGTTTTGTAAGATTATTTACAATATAAACACGCTGCTCAAAAGGAGAATTTCTGACGCGGCCTATTCGCTCAAAGAAAAATTTTTTGTGTCAAGCACTAGAGTTATTTGAAAAACACGATCTTACGTATACAAGTTCTTTTTAACAACGTGATAAATCTAGCCGAAACTTGGAGGAAGTCTAGGTATGTTAAGTTTGACTGACTGCTACATGTGTTTAAAATTGTATCAAAATCGCTTAATCCACCCTCGAGATACATGTATACTTGAATAAAGACGTGCAGTCGAGGCTGGGCCACCCTGTACAGTGTGGTATACCTGGTGACTGGTGTACTTAATGCATCTCATCTTCTAATCCTCATCTAGCTAAAACTCAATCTTAATTCAATA
>JASAMY010001181.1:0-27801 GCA_030248085.1 Paralinhomoeus sp. GSCO2_6 | reverse complement strand
CTCCGTAATACCTAACCGCCTCACCGGGATAGGGGATACAATACAAATCCCCAATTCACCAGTTGCAGGCGATCTAGCACGATGTTCAGATCTTGCCCCTCCAAGCTAAATTGGTTCTTTGAAATTTAGAATTGTTGATGTTGCAACAAAGCGTGCTATGTACACGCTTCTGCGTTCCGCGTTGTTGACGACCGTTTTCAAACCGTTGTAACTGTTGTAACCGTTCAAACCGTTGCAACCGTTCAAATTGAGTCTACGGTATTCGCCTCTCACATCGCTACCAGCTACAACAGACCAACGCGGCACGACACCATGTTCACTCAAAAGCACAGACACGTAAAACAGATGCAAATCTGATGGGGCCATAGCAAATTGACATCGACATACTCTCAAAACCCGAATCCTGGCTATGTATGCCGCTCATTCGTAGAATTGGAATCGAATCGAATTGGAATCGTACACCGGGGCAGTAACCCAACCGTACATACTAGATTGTAGACCGACGACAAGACTTGGATCAATGGAACCTATCATCGAGGAAGTGCAACTAGGGCTCTCTCAGTTCAGCGAGCAGCTCTGCCACCGAGGTGGGCTTGCGCGGGTCGTCAAGCGACAGGACGGCATTCCGGAGCCTTTCCGCCCTTTCCCGGGGCAGCGCCGTGTCGTTGGCGATCGAGTGGAACTTGTCGATGACGTCGGCCATCCCGATCGCTGCCACGCCGGGCTCGCGGCCGCCCCTCGCGGCGAACTTGCCGCTGTCGAGCGTCTCGCCGCTGGACAGGTGCACTCTGGCCCTCGCGTAGCGGTAGGAGGGAAACTCGGCCGTGTATTCCTGGTTCTCCTTCAGGTGCACCTTGGAGCAGAGCTCGAGCGTGACCGGGTCTCGAAGACGAGCCTCTTTGGAGACGTGTGGCGCGTCGATCCGCCCGAAGCGCAGAGCCGTCGCTATGGGGAAGACGGTGGCGTACATGGCCTGCTCGGGACTCTCCGGAGCGCCCTGGTGGAGCAATAGCGCCCCTGCGAACGTCTCAACCTCGACCAGGGTGACGTCGTCGCTGGAGAAGACGTGCTTCTGTAATCGATCGCTGTATTCAGAATCTGCATGCATGAAGTGAGGAAGGGACAACCCCCCGCTAGACTCCCCCTCGCACCCTTTTATACAGCCCCGGTTACCTATACTATTGCCTGTGCAGTCTGAACAGCTGAAGGAAACAGTTGAAGTTGAAGTGGAACAGTTGGACAGTTGAAGGACGAGCAAACCTGTTTCAGCGCGACGATCGCGTGGAGAGCGGGGTGCACGAGCCAGCAAACGGGAAACAGCTTGATGTACTGCTCGAGAATGAGCCACCTCTTCGCCAAGTGCGTCCACACTTGCTGGGCCTTTGGGTCCTCGACGAGCATGACCGGGGCGCCAGTGAAGCCGTCTCTCGCGAGATACGCGCTGCAGGACGCCCGCCGATGGCGCTCGAGCCCATTGCCGTCCTTGAGCATCGTGGGCCAGAGACACTGTCGCGCGACCGCCGACCGCGGCCCGTAGTACTCGGCGACGCCGAGCGCGCGTCGCGTGCCGACGTCGTCGAGCGCCATGAGGCGCGCTCCCAGCGCCGCGCAGGCGACCGCGTTCCAGGAGCCCGCCGAGTGGTACTCGGCGGTCGTCTCGTGCAGCGCCCAGCCAAGCCTCGAGCCCATCTCGTAGCCGACGACGACGTCGGCGAGCAGTCCTTGCCGCTGCCCTCCTGGCCGTCCAAGCGCAAGTCCTCGTAGAAGGAGAGCAGCGCGGGCACGACGCCGCAGCCTCGGTGGCCCTTGCTCATGTTGTAGCCGTCGTGAAAGTCGATCGTGTCCGTCGTCGTCGCGTTGGCCAGCGCAGCGCCTGCGGCCGACACCCTCCTCGAGCCGCCACGCTCGCCGTCGAACCAGACGCTGGCGCCCTGCCGCCCGCTTCTGCCGACCAGCCTAACATGGCGTTCGCGTGGCGGCGACCCACCGCTGAGCCGAGCATCCCTCTCTGGCGCCGACGGCCGTCGCGAGCGTGTTCAGGAGGGCCATCTTGGCTCTGTCGATGACTTCTGGAGGCAGTTGCTCGTAGGCGGTGGCGACAAAGTTCAGCACCAAAGGGCAGCATCGCTTCGCTGCGCTCCATGCTGCACGCAGTCGACAAGTCTACACGACACGACGAGTCGAGAGGACGAGGGCTGTCAGACACTTCGTACAGATACGTAGTACCTCGGCGGGCCCAGTAGCCGGGTACGCGTGGACAATTTTTGCTACTGAACGCGCGAGCGTTCAGACATTTGAGGAAAACACACTCTCTATAATTTGCGATTGACGGGCCTCCTAGAGAGGCCATCAACACGGACGATGTGCCGCTATGGCTCAAGCCACTCTGTGGCTGACTGGATTGGAATGGGTTGGGGAGGGGGGCACTGACTCGTCCATAAATCCAGACCGGATGAAAAGCGTTGTACGGTAATGCTAGCTAGACATTGAAATATTCAGAAAAGAGCGAACACTTATTTAGAAACACTACCAAAGTGGCTATTTTGACTGACTGCAATTGGAGTATGTCCACTCGAGCAGCAGCGTTTCGCCGCAGCTAGTGGACTGCTGATAGTGGTCTGCATTGCGCTGCCGGCCCGCCACTAAGGTAAGAGGGCGGGCGCCTTATCTATAACCGAAAAGACTTGCAGCATGCTGACTTGCAGCATGCTGCTGACATGCACCTGCACTAGCGCGTACGCACTGAACGTGGAATACTCAACCATCGTCGCGCGTGTGCGTATGCACGTACTACTTGTGCTTTGTGTGCTTTGTTGGATACATGTAGTGTTGGCAGGCTCTTGGAGTTCAATCGTTAGACAGAAAGAGAGAACCGCAAAACAAAAGCTCGCTGATGTGCTTCTGTGGTAGCCGACAAAATGTGCTCCAGTGATTCAGTGTTGTCGTCAACTCCAGTACAGATACTGTGCCGCTAGACAGTCTTCAACGCGTGCAGACGGACGCAGTCGACGTCGTCCAAGCCTACAGCAGACGCAGCGGATTGCGCTGACCGCAGCCGGCCGGCAAGGAGAATAGTCCTGGGCCGATTCGGCCCCCACCGCGATGGTCGTCACCCCGTTCGACCTAAGCAGACGACGGGTTCGACGCTGTCGGTTATTCGGTTCCGGCGCGGGCGGCGGCGGCGGCTGTTGTCGACCGCGTCGGATCAGAGCCCGGGTTGCTGCTCAGACGCTTGAGGATCGAGAAGGCGTGGCGCGAGCGTGCTCGTCAGCGAGCCGTCGCACGCTGATTCGTCGTGGTCGGGGCCGCTTGAGATGGCGTCGGGCGGCGAGACCGACAGCGCGCCAGAGCCTTCGGAGCCGTTGTCAGGAATCGCCTAAAGGCGAGAAGAGAGTGCGGCGTCTCACGCCTGCGCGTCTTGCGAAGAAATATACAGGCTGAACGGTAAGAAGAGCGAAAAGTTCGAAGCGACAGAGCAGCGGCGGCCGAGGACAGTGACTGAGCGACAGCGAAGGCGAGAGGATGCTCGTGACCGCATGCGCTCGTTGCACCGACTGACAAGAGCGCGCACAGTCACAGGTTGCGGCAGTCACCGGGAAGGGCACGGCCGAGGCGGAGCGGAACGCCTGCCGGACGCAGCTGCCTGTCGCTGACGACACTGACATCGACAACTCGCTTGTCTTCTGCGCAAACCGCAGCCGGTCGAACGCGTCGGCGCCGCTTTCATTATCAGACTCGACGTTGCATTGTGTAATACGGTCTGCTACTGTAATTGAGAATTGCGAATTTGTTTGTTGACAGGCCTTAACTGAGGTCAAAGGCCAGCTGCTGCAAGCGTTGGGAAGAGCAAGCGAACGGGAGTGAGGCTCTGTTAACCCCTCGTGCACCAGGGCCAGGGGTATAGAAGGCAGTTGGAGTGTGGAGAAGTGATGGAAACCGACTCTGAGGAAGTGCACGGCGCCCTGGATGCCCTTGCCGACGTTGGCGTCCTCCTTGAGGGCGCTCTTCTTGCCGAGCGTGTAGGCGCCGATGATGCCGTAGCGCTCGTACAGGTCCAGACAGCAGGTGGCGGCCGCTAAGTGATAGCTGAAGGGTAGACGAACTGCTCGACCATGAGCAGCACCATAGTTCAGTTGGTCAGCGCCTGCAGGGGGACCACTGGAGGCGTGTCCCAGGGGAGGGCTGGAGGAACCGACCTCGTGCTCGCGTACGAAGTTGTGGATGTGCTCCTGCTTGTTGAAGAGGACGCCGAACGCGAGGCAGTTGATCAGTAGGCTGACCATGGTGAGCACCGGTCCAAAGAAGCCGAGCTTCGTCAGCTCCTTGTTGTCCAGCGTGAGCATCTTGTACAAGGCGAACACCTGCATGGGAAGGGCGAGATCAAAGCCAGGGACAACACAGAACACACACACACACACACAAAAATTCACCATGCGTTGTGGCGCTGTGGGGATTCGCACCTGTATCCAGACGAGGACGGCGTTGGCCGCTCCGCCGAAGCACTCGACGCCGGTGTCGTATATACATGTGTCGGTTATATACATGTGTCGGCCGACACATTCATATAGACAACTGATGTATATACGTAAACGTATCTATATGTGTCGGTCTATATACATGTGTAGGTCGCCAGTTCTAAACTTCCTGCGGTCTACAAGGACAGAATAGCCACAGATTGTAATCTAATTAACTGCGTCAAAAGGGCCACAAGAGTAATCTACCCTGGTTTGCCAGCCTCTCCCCCTTCCCCCTACGTTTACACGGTCGCTTCGTAGCAGTTGACCTACACAAGGCTACGTACATAGGTAGCCAGCTAGCGTAGCTACACAAGCTGCACCTACTGAGCGACGCAAGAGCTGTGACGCAGAAACTGTGTGTATGCTTGTGGTCATGATAAGGTGAGGTGAACGTGGAACGGAAGGCAGCCGAGCCGCAGGTTGTTAGGTTTTCTTGCTCGGCTCGAACCCATTTCGGTCGTGCAGTTGCATTTGAGCGCGACGGAACAGAGACGCTCAACAGAGACAGACGACGCGCGCACCGCGCAGCTGAGCAACAGAGTGCCGAAGTATTATACTTACTTACATCTGTAGCATTAATTGATATTAATTAGAAGGTCTTTTGTATTGTTTATCATTAATTAATTAATTAGGCAGTAGCAGTAATTAGGTAAGGTCACCCCCAGCTAAATGTTATCGCATCCGTACTGTTGGTTTGCATTTATTTTGTTGTCGGTGTTATCCTGACGCCCGGTTTCAGCATAATTAATGCAGTAAATCCAGGTGATGGATGCAACAGAGACCGACACATATAGATACGTTTACGTATATACATCAGTTGTCTATATGAATGTGTCGGCCGACACATGTATATAACCGACACATGTATATACGTCACCGGCGACGACGACGCAGCCGACGTCGTTACTGGGCTGGGAGCCCCAGTTGGGCTTGCCCAGGCACTCCATGACCAGCTGCAAGGTGGCGCAGCAGGCGCTGCAGCCCAGCACGACCAGGTCCTCCTTGGCGTGCACCGCCCTGCTCGTGCCCACGCCCACGAGGATCCTGCGCAGACAGGCGAGGCTGTAGCCCAGAACCGCGGCCACCGAGCCGTTGGCCAGGATCTGCAGCAGCGGCTCGGACGCCGCGCAGCCGTGCCCTGAGCTGGCGCCCAGCCGCCCATAGGAAATGGTGCCGATAAAGTTCACCGAGAAGAAGGCCAGCATCAGTAGGCCGGCGCCCACCGCGCACGCGACGGCCAACACGTGGCGCTGCCCCTCCATGCGCTTCGCCACCGATTTCACCTGAACGTGGTGACGGTTACAGTGACAAAGCACTAGGTGGAAGGGAGGGGGTGGTTGGAAATTAAATATTGTTACCACTGTCTCCTTCGGATCCAAACACTTGGTAACAGTTACTGTCGTCTTACCGCAACCATCGATCAGTTTACCTCCAGCTTGCGCCTGAATGGTTGCAGTGCCTTTCAAGCGTGGCCCCTCGTTGTGTGCGCCCTTTGCTGCGACCCAGTGCAAGATGAAGAGGATGGGAAACAATTCTTGCGTTGCGATCAGCGTCATAGGTTTGAAGGAAATCGTAAATAACTGTGCACAATACGTACGTATGTACAGCATGCGTACAACGAAAGTGTAAGTGCAATGAGCCGGTACCGAGCCACTAGAGGGGGGCGGGGGGGTGGCTGATATTAGAAACAAAGAAAATTAGCGTAACGGCAAATAAGCCAATCATTGTTCTGCTACTCTCATTTTGCATTGGCAGCTGGGGTTTGCTGGGCACTTCCGGCTCAGGGGTCGGGATTTGTGGGGGGAGAGGCGGAAAAAGGGGTCATGCAAAGCGGATGTTGGCGTGGCCCCGCGCAAAGCTGGCGCGGAGACTCCACTCGAACGCCCACCTAAAGAATCCGCTGAACATCTTGGCCCAGAGCTGGCGGCGCGTGTGCGCGTCGCACGTGTACGGGATCTGGGGACACGGAACAGCTGGCGTTGGTGAGTCGCTCTAGTGGGGCGCAGATCTCCTCAAAGATGAGGTAGGCCTTGACGGAGATGATGTTGATGGTGGCCAGGACGAAGGCCAGCTCCAGGGACTTCTTGAGCAGCTCGTGAAAGAAGGACTTGTAGTGCATGAAGCGCTTGCGCTGCATCACGTAGTAGAGGGCGGAGACGACGAAGAGGACGAGGAGCAGGTGATTGAGTCGGTCGAGGTTCGCCTCCAGCGCCAGGTCGGCGTGAGCGCGCAGCACGCTGTCGCAGTCGGCAAAGGCGAACGTCAGCAGCGTCCAGAGGCCGTAGCCGAGCGTCGAGGCGGCCGTCAGCAGGGAGGCGGCGACGACCAGCGGCCGCGGCAGGTCCCGCTTCTCCTTCTCGCGCTGCTCGTTCCGATTGCGCCAGAGGAAGCACCACATGAGGGCGGTGCACCACAGGTAGAACAGACCGAGCGCCGTCTGGTAGACGCGCATGTAGTAGATGGTCTCGCGCACGGGATAGAAGAGCAGGAAAAGGTTAAGCACGGCCGCGACGGCGCCGGCGCACCACACGCCGTTCAGCACGAGTGCCGGCGCCTGCGACAGCAGCGCCTCCTTCCACATGCCCAGAGCTGCAGGCTTCTCTCGGCCCGCGTTCGCCAGCTTCTACGAGCCTCAGGGCAGCGGTGGGCGGGTCATTGGCTCGACTTCAGGTTTCCTTCCGTCGCCGACCGCGCAGCGATGAGTGTACGAGTAGAGCGAGATCTCCGGCGGACGACAGGCAATTTCCGCCGCCGAGTTCGAAACTCGATTTGCCCGCTGGCTTCGCCTACGACCCGCGTCAGCCCGGGACCAACCACTGTCAGTCTTCGCTGCTGCACCAATCCTGTTTGTTTTGTAGATTGCCTCTGATTGACGCAGTAGAGTGTCCAACCGGTTGGGACATGGTTTTTACGGATTTTCAATTTTCCATTTTCACGACCGGACACCGTCGGCCGTAGGCGTCATGGCAAAGTGCCTCCGACGAATGCAGATGCGCCACTAAAAAAGAGTGTCGAAAGAACGTGCGATCGGTGCTGACGCGCAGAGTTTCCAGACAGGTACACGACGGTCTACTTTTTTTTCTGGCTCGATTAAGCGAAGAGTGCTAGACGGTTTTTTGCTGAAAAGAGTCTCTCGGAGCGGGGGGGGGTGCAGGAGGCAAAGCGTTCGGTGTGCCGCGACTGCGCCGAGATTCGTGACGGGGGGGGGGCGTTCGATTTGAGAGCGCATCGGCGACGGCGGCGCAAATTGACTTCCGAAAAACTCTCGCGACAGCCTTCCAGCGTCGACTGGCGACGAGCCGCTCTTCGTCGTTTTCCGCGCGCTGTCGTCGCGAAGCGCCGAATCGAATCATATTAAGCGGAGAGAAGGGACCGACCACCGAGCGACTGCGTCGATCGTCTCCGTGAAATCGCTGCTTCAATAGGCCTGTGTATACGCAACACGTTGTACTGGGCGCAACACTCTGCAATGTATGGAGAGAAAATATTAGGTCACTCGGTGCAGTTAGACAATGAACCTGCACTGTGAGCAAACTGAGCAAGTAACGTGGTGGCATGTAGGTACCTACGTATGTTCATTCACATTCAATGCTTAAATGCACCAAAAGGGCCAAATTTAGCACTGTATCAGGCACAGTCTTAAAGGGAAGACACAAAACTGGTGAAAAACTAAAGGGAAAACGCGCAAGCAATAGTAACAAAAACCGAAAAATTTCACTTTTTTATTAATGAAAAATCTCCTCTGCAGCTCGCGAGAAAATCTTTCGCCTTTTACTAAAGATTTCCGTGCAGAGGAGCAATTCATGAGTGTTCCGACTGTTTTTGAGGTGCTTAGGATGGACGCACTTTAGAAGTCGATTGATCCAAGAAATTTCGTATTTCAAGAACTGCGCTGCTGCAGTGTGAGCTGGACACAAGCAAATGTACTAGGGTTATCGGTACACGGCAAACGCGTTTTCTTTCTCTCAATATCCGAACTTCTTTTTCCGTTCCTCCCGCCGTCGCAGCCACTCCTTGTAGTGATGGTGGCCGCTCATGTGGGTCAATTCGCAAAGGAGCGCGAAAAATTCGAAGACGGTCAAGAAGCTGATACCCAGCCACAAACCCAGCTGACCACCAAAGTCCGAAAGCAAGTTGGAGAACTGAATTGTGAAAATTGCATAAAGAAATAAAAATATGTTATGTTAAGATTGCACAAAATAGGTACGCGCAAATTTAAAATTTCGAAAACTCAAACCCCGTAAGCCTCTGTCTCGCTCATCACTTCGTAGTTGAGCTGTTCGTAGAACACTTCGAGCATGGCGCCGTGCCGCCTGTTTCAGATTTACAAAAAAGTTCAGTTCCAGATTCAGAACTTTGCTATCTACTGCGAGAAATCTAATCATGTCATGGTGGTGACTCACTTGTAGTGCAGGATGCACTTCTGTCTGTCACTGTCGTCGCACGTCCCAAGCTGAACTGATTTGACACAATTAATTCAAGCGATTCAATTCAATTTCGGACCGATAAACAAACCTGCACTTTGAGTGACTCCGACGGCCATATGGCCGCCGAGTAGGTGACGGAATAAACGGACTGCAAGCACGGCTGCTGACACGGACAGGAGAAACTGCTCGAGACGGAGCCCAGCATTTCCGTTCGGGCGTCCAGGCACTTTCCTGAGAAGCGCGAAGGCGTGCGTGCGTGCGTGCGTGCGTGCGTGCGTGCGTGCGTGCGTGCGTGCGTGCGTGCGTGCGTGCGTGCGCGCGTGCGTGCGTGCGTGCGTGCGTGCGTGCGTGCGTGCGTGCGTGCGTGCGTGCGTGCGTACGCGCGCCTGCGTGTTGTAGTCGTGCGTATTCAAGCTCACGCCCATAAACATGACTTAATCATCATACATAATTTACTTGCGACAGGGTCGTCGTAAGGGCAGTGCCGCTCCCGCTTGACGAAGTCTACTGGGAAGCGCGGATCGCCGCAGCCGCACTGCGTCAGTACCAGTTGCTGGAAACAGCTTCGGTAGCAGCCCTGAAATTGGGCGGTTAGAATTATGTTGAAAACTGACTTTTAATTTTAAACCTCGGTCGAATAAGAGTTGTTGATGTAGATGTAGTTGGAGGTCCTGCCCTCGGCCACGCAGTCGCCGTACGGTGCTGGCAGCCGCTCCATTTGTTTCTGGATCAAACTTTTCCTGCAGTTACTTTTACGGACACCAAACCTTTTAAAGCCCCTCAAAGATTGTCAACGGTGGGTCAACACCTTCGAAGTGGCACAACCTGAGAGTATTCAGTGCATTCCCAACCCAAGAGACGCACGAGTCGAATGCCGAATGACGAGATGAATCCGGTGGGTGCGCTGTAGCCAAAAGTGTCGGGAAAGGGAAACTGGTCCTTGTCGTGGATGGTCAGCCGGACGCCCGTCGCCTCTGTCGTCGGCATATACTCGGTCGCGTTCACGTACACCAGGATGCGAAGTCCTAGAGTGTCGATTGCGTGACGCGACCCACCCCTGCCCCCTCCGATGAGTGTTCGTTCACCTCCAAAAGAACTTTTTGTTCTCCTAAATAGGCATTCTCCGGTACAAACCAAGCCCTCTAGCGTTCTGCTAGTCAGAAGAGTGTCTCTCCCACCCCCTCCCAGCAACAACAGAAACTCAGCACTTCCACCAAAAGTTTCCACCGTAGCACCGCTCGCAGAAAAACAAGTCGTTTCCGCAACAAAACAAAGTGGCGAAAACACGCACCGTACATAGGTCCCGCGCGGTTGCTGGTCAGGTTCATCGTTCGGTTCCAGTTGTAGGTAAAGCAGTTGCCAAACGTCGGATCGACCATCTCTTCAAAGTCTCTGAATTTTGTAGGTGACTAGCGTTATTCGTCCCATAGCTGATGAAGTGCTTAGAGTCCAATTGAGTACCTTGATTTTTTTTTGTTCTGGCAGTAGAAAGTAGGATACCGTAATTGGGGGGGGGGACGGCGGGTCTAGCTGCATATGAGGGATTCCAACGCAAGGACTGCTCTGTCTAATTCTAAAAGGGGGGTTGGTGAAATAAAAAGGTTTGCTATGCCCCTCACTCGTCTATGTCGCAGGCCTTGCCGTTGAACGAGCACTTGTGTATGAGCTCTTTCTTGGGCGTGGAGAGCGCCTTGCGAGTCTCCATGTTTAGGGCGGCGGTCGCAAAGACGATGTTCTCTTTGGCCCGCGTGACAATTGCCACCTCGTCCGTCATGCCCTGTGCGTGCGTGCGGTCACGTACGTGTGTGCGCACGCACGCACCGGCACGCACGCACGCATGCACGCACGCACGCACGCACGCACGCACGCACGCACGCACGCACGCACGCACCGGCACGCACCGGCACGCACGCACGCACGCAGGCCATAAAAAGGGTGCTGCAAGGGTCACCGCAAAGCCCATCGCCTCCAGGAACAGAGGATCCTCTCCCTCGTCAAGGCCATACAACTTCCAAAGCTCGAGCATTTTTGTGCCCACGTTCAGCATGACGCAGTACTTGGTCGTGTCCAACTGCGCGCAGTGGCACGGATAGTCTGACGCGTCGACGTCGTCGTCGTCATACGCAGGCGCGCAGGAGGCGCAAAAGAAGCGATACCAAAGCGCATGTCGGCGTCCGCAAGCTCGTACTGGGCTTGGAACAACTCGATTGGACCCTTGTGACTGCAGTGGCCGTGCAGCGTTTCGCAGACCACGCACTCGTACGAGGCCCACTGTGCCTGCAAATGGAGTCGTCGTCAGACCCAGTTCACACTGTGGATGCGCCTTTTTGCAGCGCTGTGCGTGCGTGCGTGCGTGCGTATCTGTGACGCAGCATACCAACCACGAGGGCGCAGGGGTAGGAATCTTCGGAAGAGCGGTCGAAGGAACACTTGCAGACGGGCCAGTCGGGTCGGTCTTCGGGCTTGACCGCGTACAGCGTCTCTCGCGTTGCTAGCGAGAATCTGCAGGCATCCACAACCATTTCGCTAAGCGTGTGCATCGTGCCGTATTCTGCAAGGCCGCTGCGCCCCCGTGCGACGGCCCTTTCGTCCGACTGTGGACGCGTCACCTTTGCAAGGGCACAGCACGAAGGCGGGCTCCATAATCTCGTGGTGCGCCAGAGCGCGCTTTCGTCTCCGTGGCTCTCCGCCAGACGTCGCCACCGCCGCCGCAGTGGCATCGGGCGTGTCTTCGTCCTTGTGGCTTGCCGTGTCCATCGCACCCTCGAACGCTCTCAGCTAGGGCAGAGCGGAACTACACTTTTTCTGTGACGTCAGACGCCGGCAGGCGTTGATAGTAAAATTCGAGTTGAAGAGGCACCCACAGTCCTCGCGACGCTGCTTTGATTCGCCGCCAGCGACCGTTTGTACGGATTCAAGTTGCAGATGGTGATGGCCGGAAAGGGAGCGGTGTCGAATTTCAACTAAATGCGACAATCAATTTGCGCTTAATTTTCATTCGCAACGACCTGTATGTCGACGATTTTGTCGTTTCTCTGGTACTTCTTGAAGACCTCCGTCGCGTTGTAGGAGAAGCCCAGCAAACACGAGACAAACGCGACTATCCACACGGTGCGAATCCAGAGGTTTTGCGCTCTGAAAGTACGCACCGTGAATCAGCCACTTTGGGCCAGGTGGCACTATATTTCTTTAGAGTCTCCTTAACCGTTGTCACTATTGGAGAGAGGCACTATTAGAGGATTTGCGGTCGGTCGTCAAATGACCCAACATTTTCTACAACAGCTATTTTAAGGGAAACGCAACACACATTTTTTGTGCCAGAGTAAATCGACGAAAACCACAAGGCATTTGCAAAGTTCCATGTACCTCCCAATCATCGGTATGCCGTGAGACGAGGTCTTATAGCAGAACTCCTTCAGGTGCCACGCCAGCCGCTTGTCGTACGGCAGCGTCTTGGGGTCGAGGTCTTCCATGCCCTTTCTCGGCATGAGCAGTTCGCACTAGGGTTTTGTGTTGTTTTTTTTTGCAATTTTAGGTAGCGAATCAAAGATTTGCGAAATGAGACCTGAATCTCGCGCTCGTTGCCTCGGTAGCACTCGCCGAAGCGGAAATTTGCATAAAAGTCGGCGGCTTGCTTGAAAACGGCTCGTTCTTTTGTAAACTCGCCATTTTTGGCATAGATCGGACGGGAATCCTCGCTCGACGAGTCATCGAAGATCGTCTTGAGCTGATTCACCCACATTTCAAGGCGTTCGTAGCTTGAACACCAAAAGGGCAGAGGGTGGACCTTTCAGAGATGCATGCAGTGGTGACTAGTGGAACTGGTACATCAGTTGAGGAGAGTGGCCGCAGCGCGGCCCAATATGATAGCGTCGCTGACAAAATCAAATATGCATAGAAAAGCGACTAAAACGCATCGCCAGCTATATACTGCGTGGGAGGGCAGCCACCAACTGTGGACATTCCAAGCTGTTCGGCCTAGCGTTCGGGATGTTACATGTGCAATGTACGTTTGGTATGTGACGTACCGTAAACTCTTCAACAGTGTAACTACCCATTCTATAGTGGAACCCTCCTCCAGTCGTAACTCTGGGTACTGTCTGGTTAAAAAGTAAAAAGTGTCTAGAGTGCCACGGGGGTTCCAAGCCGAAGCGCCAGAGAGTAGCGCCAAGGTGCGCCAAAGCAAGGCGGGAGCGCCAAAAGCAAAAATCGATAATGAATGCTCTACGCTGTAGAACCACGACAATTTAAAATTGCTGTGATTTGGAGTGCCATGACTGACGTGCAACAGTTGTTGACAGCTGACGTGAGAGCAGCAGCGACACAAGCTGACTTTAACCGCGAACATACACCGCATGCGATGGCTCACAGTCCATCAAATCCAAATCAAAGTTTGCTTGCGAAGGCACCGGCGTCTTCATTCCGTCGTAGAAACGCCAGCTGTCTTGCCATCGCACCTTGGCAACGAAGTGGGCCTCTCTGGACATATGACTCGTGTTTAACAAAAAAAAAACTACAAAGAACACGCAAGAAATGGCGCTCCGGCTCACCGCGCTTAGTGGAAGGTCAGGCGCCTCAGCACGAACTGAAATCTTCATAGTTCCACCGAACGTGGCAATGCGCCCAATGCCGACATCGGGTATTCCATCTGTGCGATGCTGATCGGCAGCAACGGGACTCAAACCAAAATATTCTGCGAGTGGGTCCTGAACACTGAACATGCTCTTCGGTGGATTCACTACGACATTGTAATTTAGCTCTCACAACACTCCGCATTTGAATGTGCAGCGCAGGTACATTGCTATGTACATCAACAGCTTTGCAATGATACGTGATTTGTATACCTCTGCAATACAGGCGTTCTGCTCCAGCAGCATCAGGGTAGTCGTGTGTCATGACGGTGGATTCTTTCGCCGCCGCTGTCGCGAAGGCGGTTGAGAACCACCAGCAAAAGGAAAATAAAAAGACCAATTTGGTTGATTCTGGGCCTGTCCGAACCGCAGTCTGGCCTCGCTCGCCTCCGGCCCCGTCGACTCGGATCAGCAGGCTGTGGCGCGGTTGGCGGCGGACCTGCATATCGCGCCCACAGCATCGAGCGCGTCTTCCGTCACGGCCAGTCGCGCAACAACCAGCCGAGCATCGTCGAGATCGCCTTCAACGACATGGACGCCCGCCGGCGCTTCCTGGTCGGCCTGCGGCCCCTGCTGGCGGATCTCCTGCAGGCTGGCCAGACGCAACTGCCGTTCTACGTTCGGCCAGACTTGACGCCGCTGGAGCTGCAGCAGAACGCGCTGTTGAACAAGGAGCGCCACCGACGAATCCAGAATGGCGAGGACGTCATCTTCAGAGGTGAGATCACGTTGCGCGCCGACCGCGACCAGCTATGTACGCTCGCGCATGCCCGCTCGGCAGCAGTTAAACTGAATGTGCATGTCAGTCCTGCCGTTAGTGGTGCCGGTCCGATTATCGCTAGCGGGTTCGGCCTCTGCCCAGCTGCAGTCAGTAGGTACGAGTAGAGCCGCCCTTGGTAGGCCTAGGAGCGCTTAGGCGCAATCGTGCGATGCAGTAGGTTCAAACGCGAATAATTCTCGCGTCTCCCCGCTCATGGCCACAGTCCCCACTTCCTAGTCCTTTCCCTGTTCCTGTCCTCATATCGATCCTTAGTCGCGGGTCTGCCGCGTCATCTCACAAAGCGGCTACTCTCTCTTGCCCAAGGCCAGGCCCCAGCTCCCCCTTGTGTTTTTTGTATATTGAACGCGCAGTCTCTAAGGCATGGACAAAAACTGAATCAGTTGCGTACGTATCTCTGCACAGCGCTTGCCAACTTCATTGTCTGTATATACGAGACGTGACTAGATGCCACCTTCCCCTCTGCGCTCCTTGAGAACCAGTCTTCCCATACCGCCCCAGAATTGACAGCTCGGGCCGCCTAGGCGGGGGTGCCTCATTCTAGTTCCTAAAAGCATTTGTTCTGCTGTCTCTATTCCAGCCCAAATCCCACCCACAGCTCAAAGCAATATTTGTTGATCTGTATCTAAAGAACACCCGCCTACGCATTACTAATGAATGTGTACCGACCACCGTCGTCTACCGACTCAGCCCCACTCATCTCGTACCTGACCAATGCGCTCTCTGTCAACCACCCCTCTATCCTAGTAGGCGACTTCAATTTACTTGGACCACCCTCACCCAAAGGACAGACGCACGCACAGCTGAAAGACTATGTAGTTTTCCGATACTTCCTCTCTACTGGGTTAGAACAACATGTTGACCGGCCAACGCGGGGGAATCACATCCTTGACCTTGTGCTATCTAACCAACCGCACATTATGCACTCTGTGACTGTGGAACCCCCTTGTTTATCATCGGACCACCTAGATGTCACCTTTCAAAACATTGAATCACTGGACGTGACTTGGGCATCATTGTTTCCAAAGAACCTTTGTTTTACTGAACATTGCAACCAGATTAGTAAGGCTGCTGGTTTATGACCTTCCGCAATACTAAAAGGCTTTCACACTAGAGATTTGAATGTGTTACGAGTGTTGTTTTGAGCGTTTGTTAGAAGCAGTCTTTAATATGCTTCCCAGTGTTTGAATCCGGTCATGGTTGGTAACACAAGGCAGCTGGAGTCAATTTAGAGGACCTTCACCAAAAATATTCCGCAACTACGCCACTTGTCATATGATGAACGGAGAGAGCGCATTGGTCTTCCCCTCCTTGACCTACAGCGGCTACATGCTGATTTAATCTACTATGTCTATAAAATAATTCACAAACAAACTTCCAATAAATTCGAAGATTTCTCTACCTTAAAGCGCCTATAGGGCACAAAATTGTTGGCCCATGTCATGTCCTAGAAATCAATCGATAATTGTATAAAATCTGCAATATCTCGAGATCGGCACGAAGTCACACACATCCTTTGACATGCAACATTCCCATCACTATGCGGCTACACGTACCAAGTTTCATCGCGAAAGGTCCTGGCGTTCGCGAGCGGCATTCCAAAAAACCTGGCAGAGAACACGTAAAAAAAGCCGCAAATTGAAACATTTTTGAAACTATTCACCCCTTTGCTTCAATTGCGCCGTAAAGCGTCGAAATCCGTTCAGGCAATCAAAAGTTATAGGCGATCAAAAATTCAAAAACCCGCATCGAGAAGTGTGATCACATACCGTAAATCCTCCAATAGTGCCCCCGGGGCACATTTTTCAACCTCTCCTACCCGGGGGCACTATGGAGGGGGGGGGGCACTATTGGGGGGGCATATTCAACCAAAATTGAATGGAATGCAGTCGCGCAAAGCCGATTTTTCGATGCTTGATCACTTTGCCACATTTAATGGTTGATTTACCGCTAATAGTGCGAAACGTACTAGTATGGTAGAGAGGGTATACACGATATAAAGTACCTACCACTATATTTTGGCCAAAAAGGCACATGGAAATACCCCTACCCCCGGGGGCACTGGGGGGGGGGGGGGGGCTCAACTTGCCGTCCCGGGGGCGGGGGGGGGGGGGGTGTATGGAGGATTACGGATTAGGGTAGACGCGACGCGACACCGATAAAGCATATAAGCACGGCACGGACACTCACGCAGGCACGTGCGTGCCCAGTGTCCGCTGCAACGTTGCTGCCGTTGCAATTGAACGTCTCTTTGAGAACGCACTTTAGCCCGCTGGCGACCATGCCGCCATGATCGACGACACAGTTTTCACGAGTTCAAAGTCAACTCATACATGTGTGCAATAATACACGCACACACACACGCACGCTTTCGCATCACAGGAGGCAGCTATAAAAATGCTGCTTTGCCGGTCAGCTGAACGGACGCTGGTCAGCGGTCGACGGCTCGTTGCTTCCTGAGCGTCTTCTCCCAGCGGAGCAGCGCCTGCTCGAGGAAGGCGTCGAGGGGCACCGACTCGCCGCGGACCGTCTCGAGCACGCAGCGCGCTCTCGCGTACGAGATGCGTCGGTGGTGCATGAGAAACGAAAAGGCGCGCGCGTTCGGACGGGCAACGGTTTTGCGTGTTGATCCTCGTGCGTTACGGTACGTCGAGGAATTTCGAATGAGCCGCGAACAAGGGCGCCCGTCCGAGCGCGCCTGTATGGCGAGCGCGAGCGCGGCCGGTCGCCGCCTCTCGGTCGCGTAAATGAGCGTCGTCTTCTGCTTGGCGAGCGCCGCGTCGACGGTGGCGTTGACGTCGACGAAGGCGGCGAGCAGCTCCGAGGTGGGCGTGAGCGCGTCGACGGTGACGAGCAGCTCGGCGCGGCCGTGGCCCGCGCCGCAGGAGCAGCCGCGGCCGTCGCGGTAGCGACGCATCGTCGACTCGGAGCCGGCGTCGACGAGGCACTCGACGCCCAGACGGCACAGCAGGCGGCCGTTGAAGGCCAACTGCGCGCCGCCCACGTAGAGCTGCGGCAGCAGGCGGCAGCACTGCGCGCTCCAGTCCACCGCGCTCGACAGCTGCGCAGCAGGCGAACTCGCAGGCAAAAACTACACGCACGCACACACGCACCTCGGCGAAGCGAAAGACGGAATCGCGCCGCGTGCCGCTGACGAGAGCGAAGTCGAACGAGGGCGCGCGACGCTTCATCAGAGTGTCGTCGCTCGAAGAGCTCTTCGAACTCGATACAATGCCTGAAGACGACGATGACGCCAACTATGTACGTACTAGGTACTACTGTGAAGCAAGCAGGTATCCAGATGGTGAAATTTTTCACCAAAATAGCGTCGAAATTGGCACCTGTGTTATAGTCATCGTCAAATAGACATTGTCATCGTCTTAGACAGATTGGAAATATTTGGAAACGGAAAGAATCCCCACTACGCCTCCCGGACATACCTGTAACTAAAGTCTTGCCCCAGGCACGGAGGCATTATACGACGAGGACGTCATTATTTGAACCTCACCTTACCCAAGGGACTTACCCATAGGTATTAGAGGAGGAAAAAAAAGTCAACTACTGGGCAGACCTGTGTCTGTGGGTCTGCTTAGCAACCAATTAGCGATAACGATTTTTTTTCGCAGGACGTAATTATTTGAGATCACTAATCTCAAACCTCTGTCGAACTCCATTATTTGTATGCACCAAGGTACCGTAAATCCTCCAATACAACCCCCCACCAATGGTGCCCATCCTCCAGTAGTGCACCCGGGGGTAAGGGGTATGTTGTGCCATGTGCCTTTTATGGGCAAAAATATAGTGGTAGGTACATTTGCATTGTGTATACACACTACTACTAACCAATAATAGTACGTTTCAGCAGCTATTAACGGTAAATCAACCATTCAATGTGGCAAAAGTGATCAAAATCACCGAAAAATCGGCAATTTTGACAGCGAAACTAGCATTACCATTGAAAATTTTTAGGTTGAAATAATAGAAGCCCCCTCCAATAGTGCCCCCGGGTAAGGAGAGGTTGAAAAAATAGTGCCCCAGGGGCACTATTGGAGGATTTACGGTAGATACATGGGACAGTGTACGGTACATTTGTTAGTGCGGGTGTGCCTCTGGCAGCGATGCGGATCAATATTTAAAAACTGTTCAATTTCTTTTTTGAACAACTTTCTTTTCCCTGATCCGATTGCCAAACAGTCACCCCCCCCCCACCTCTCTCTCTCTCTCTCTTTTCGGCCCATCTCGAAAGAGACTTGGAGCTGTGTACGAAATTTCACGAGCTATGACGTTATCGGTTTTGAGCCGGTTTCGGAATTAGCATGAGAACATCGAAAAATTGTTTCGCATTCGTACACAGCTCCAACGGCAACAGCCCATAGTACAACCCATGGTTAGTGATTGGTGTGCTAGAACAACTTCGTGTATACTACGAGCGATCGATTCCAACGACGAGGTGAAGTATGCGTGTGTGTCGTGCAAGTACAGCAGTTCACGCTGACGCGCCAGCGCATGCTCGATTTGGAAGAACGCAAATAGCGGTACCACCATTTTTCAGCATTTCATACATAGAACGACCGCATGCAGAGCCACATCCCAGAATTCGCCACTCACTGTTGGTGCTGCGGTGTCGTGGCCGGGGTGGCGAGCTAGCTGAGCTACTGGGTTCGTTCGTCGTCACGCGCGCAGCCGCCATCCTAAGAGTTCGAACCAGGATTTGTGGACGAGACGCAAACAGGGCGCCACCCAAGGAGCGCCCCATAGGGGTGATTCATTACATGATTACAAAGTGCGGGACAAACAGACGTGGGAGCGCCAGCAATCGACGTGGACGCCACGACACTCAATTACTAAAGTGTGACGAATAATGACGACATTGCAATAGCGCAAACGAATTATTTCGCCGACAAAATTAGCATAAAGTTGGAAATGGCAAACGAACTCACTTCCTCGGATTGGTGGACCGACGCGACGGGTTGGCCGAGCCGATGGTGAAAGTTCTGCCGCGGTTCATGCTAATGCACTGCTGGGTGGGACGAGCAGACAAGGCCAGCGGTGGCGTGGAAAGCCTCCTTTCCAATGCCAGACGTATTAGCGGAGTCCGCGATTCGGCTCACGCGTCTGCCCCTCGGCATTTGTGTGAGACTGAGGAATATAACTGAGGTAGGCAGGTACACGGCCAGCCTGGAATCCATTACCGCCGTCGCTTAGGCGACTCGACGGTGCGCGCGGACACCGGACCACATCGCATGTTCACCGTAATATGATATTAGACGAACGCCACAGCGCCACACCTGTTCAGTACGGGGCATTGATGGCCTAGTGGTAGAGAATCGGCCTCGTGCACGCATGATGCTGGGTTCGATTCTTGAGGAAACCACTAGTGAGTATTTCCCCTTCGGTGGATTTTCTGGTGCTGCCAGTAAGCTAAATTACGGTTGGCGTTCTTACGAGTCATTGGCGACATTTACAGGTACGGTATGTGCCCCCACATGAAAGACGTCATGGAGATAAAAGGGCATTCCAAAAGGGTACCAATTTAGACCATTGACCAGCCTCCTAGAGTTGCCCTCGAACCAACAACAACGGAACGTCCTACACTGCTAACTGCGCGTGTCCACACTGCGGCATCAAGCTTGCACGTTAGTTGTGTAGTTGGTTATACAGGAAACCCTACGCATGATAGAACAATAGGCCTACGCATGATGACGCCCAAGTACTACTACTCTCAGTCATAACAACCAAATTGAACAGCAAGGCTTTCTTCAAGCGACGTCACATTCACTGTAAGGTTACAAAACGTACCAGCTTATGCAATCACATGTCCACCAACTACTGTACACAACACAACTGTCGTTAACCCTATAATTAGCTTGTTTCATTCCGCCCATGAGATCCCACCCATCCATCCAATTGTAGAGGTGGGGGGGGGGGCTATGCGCAGTATATTTTTTGAGTTAGCGTATGCTACCGATACTATCAATCACTGCACTTCTCAAGCTGTCGCATGCCGCTTGTGATCGAGTGATAGTTTCGACGTCAGGCTTCTGATGCTGGGCTTTGACTTCTGAATACGGACGCCCCCATTGAAAAGGTCGTCTGGTGTTAAATGGGGCCGTGTTTGTAAACGAAATCCCTCTGGGCGACTCTGTGCTGCCGGTGCAAGTGGGGCGAATATCACTAGCGGATCCAGGGGTGGGGGAAAGGGGGAATGCCCCCCGCCGAAATCGGACATCTAGGGGGGTAAGGGGGGAAAGGGATTTGCGGTGGGAGAAGAAACACGGTTAGTGGGCTTAGTTTTCAGCATAAAATTGCTTGTAGGTGGTCAAAAACAGCAAAATTTTCGCCTTCGGCGCCGTTTATATTTGTTAATCGTCAAAAATTGACTGATTTGGTGCCCAAACCACAGTCAAAATCAAAACTGTAACTGGGAATTGGACCTGGGGGGGGGGGTTCGGGCACTTTCTGGGGGGGGTGGTGGGTGGGGTGAAAATCTGGAGGAGGGGGGTCTGGGCAGAAAAAATAGGCAATTTTTGGTCTATTTTTAGTCAAAAATACACTGTAAAAACCTGAAAATAGGTACTTCTTAGTCAAAATACACTGTAAATAACGCAAAATAGACACTTTTGGGTCGATACTTGCTCAAAAACACTGTACAAACGAATTTATTTAGCATTATAGTATGTATTAGAAAGTTTCCAAAAAGTCTGGGGGGGGTCTGGGTGGGGGTTCAGGACAACCTGGGGGGGGGGAGGGTGTGGGTAGGGTTCAAACTCAGCACCTGGGGGGGAGGGAAACCCCGCCCCCCCAAACCCCACCCCAGTTACAGGTATGGTCAAAATGGCCAAACATCCAAAAAGTTCAACAGGGTCCTCCTTTCTGCAAAATACTTCCCCCCTCCGAAATTTTTTTCTGGATCCGCCACTGGCGAATATTCAACTGAGTATTTTTGCAAAATTTTATTTTTATGAGTTACGAGTACGACACGTATTGATTGACACTGCACCACTTCTGAGAACTTTGCAGCAGGTGCCACGAGCTGTGTAGCGGCTAGTGCGTGGAACGATTCATCGGCCTCTATCGAACCCGCTTCTAGCGCCTATTTTTTGCAGCGCCACTGTCCCTAGCGCCTTCGTCTCTAGCTGCCTTGTGTCTAGACCCCTCGTCATGCCACGGACATCTCATTAGCTGCCAAGGCGAAAAAAGACGATACTAACCGAGCCCTCAGCCAAGGGCGTTTTTTTTAGTGCAGTGCAGATAACGACCAACATTCTACCAGACATCAGTACCATTTACGCCCTGCAATTGAACGACAATCGAACTGCAACTGACCACCACACCCACCCCACCCTTCGACGATCAAGGAAAATCCAATGACCCAATGTTCCAATCAATATTGCGTGTGTGCACCTTGCTTGCAGGGTGCACAGGCACAGACATTTGTGTCCTTGTGAGTGAGATGATGACATGTTTAGAGTTTGTCCCTCATACGTTTATTCTCAACTATCGCCAGTGCATTCACAGGGTGCAATTTCATCAGTCAGTCAAGAATCGCGTGCCTGTCATTTCGTACGTGGGGGAGGGGGACGTCCCTCTTAAAGATGGGGGATACCTGTAACTGGGGTTGGGGGCTCCCCCGCAACTATTTTTCCAACAATCCCTACCCCCACCAAAGTTTCCAAAGGATTTGCAGTTTGCACCATATCTAAAACGAAGTGAGTAAATGGTACTTTTCAGTGCTTTTCAGTGTTACCGTAAAACAGCTAAACAACACTATTTGGAGCCTATTTTGACCCATTTTTGACGGAAAAGTACCCGTATTCGTCGAAAAATGGTCGGCTACCCTTACTTTTTGCTCCGTTCCCCCCCGCCCCCCCCCAAAAAAAAACCTCCAAACCTCCCCCTCTCGCTCTGACCCGGTTACAGGTGTGGGAGGGCACACACCCCGTGCAAATCCCTCCCCCTGACCAGCGCAGACTTGAGACTGAGAGTGCGCATTTTTGCAGGCTACACACAGCACTACAGCGTCCCCAGCCCAGGCCCAATTCCCGACTGCATGCACGCACGAGACGACTGACGAGTCACACAGGCCACAGGGACCATATACGGGGACATCGCAGGACAGACCGGGCGGGGGTCAGCCCCTTCGAACGCCGCCCTGCATGGGCCGCGAGTGGTGCGTCTCGTGCCTGGCCCTCCTCTGGTCCTTGTGCAGCAGCGTCGCCTGGTGGACGCCGCGACGCTGTTGCTGCGACTGGGGCTGCCGGTTCGACTGGCGCAACCCTCGGTCCGACCGAGAACCCGACACGAAGTCCAGCCAGTCGAACTTGCCGTTCTCATCGGACAGCTGGTCCAGCGCCGAGCGCATATGGCGGTCCAGGGTGGACACCGTGCAGCGCTTGCCCCGACACACACCCCTCGGGAGGTCCCGACTGTAGTGGTCCTCCAAGGAGACCAGGCCGTCATAGAGCACGCTGCAAGGGTGGGCGAGAGGTAAAACCCCACCACACACCTTCACAGTATACAAAAATCTAATTTCTGGTTAGTGAGACAGACAGCACACACACACACACACACACACACACACACACACACACACACACACACACACACACACACACACACACACACACACGCACGCACGCACGCGCGTGCGAAAGGGCGACGAACCCCGCCTTGAAGTCGGCCTCCGCCATGCAGAGGGTCACCTCCTCAAAGTCCACTTCCTCCGTGAAGTACCGGAAGAATCCGTGCAGTAGTTTGGTCCAACTTCAGATGGTTGGCGGTTGTGAAGCGCTCCGCCAGCTCCCACTCGAACTCCTCGCGGTTGAAGTTGAGCAGATTCGGCAGTGGCACGAGCGGCCCGAAGCGCTCGGGGAACTCGGCCAGCAAGTTGGGCAGTACTGGTGGCGTGGCCATCTGTAGTAGGGCGACGTGACGCGCATTTTCCACTGTGCCACTAGTGGTATGATTGGAATCGTACATGTAACCGGGATTTTGAAGTGGGGGGGGGGGTGGTGTGGGGGCATACCTGTAACCGGGTCTGGAGGAGTGGGGGGGGGGTAGGTAAATGGCCGAATTTTTTTTTTGGGGGGGGGGGGTGGTGTCTGGATCAGAAAGTGGGGGGTAGCTGTCATTGTTTTAGTTATACTGGTACTTTCTGGTCAAAAATGGGTATAAATAGGGTCTAAACAGTGTTATTTAGCTGTTTAACGGTCATATAATACTGAAAAGCACTCAAATACACCAACATTTACTCACTTTTATCGTTTTAGACAGAGTGAAAAATCTGGGGAAATTCTGGGAATCCCTTGGGAAAATTCTGGGCCCCCCCACCCCCCCCCCCCACCCCGCCAGTCATAGGTGCCCATGGGTGGAGTATGGGGGGGGGGGGGGCTATTCCCCTCCCCTGGAAGACCCTATCCCGAAGGACCTTCAGGACGACCCCTCCCCTGGCTTTCATTTTCTACAACCACAAGCTAATTTGTCTTACAAAAATGCAAAAATTGTGCCAGTGGCGCCGTCTTTTTGTACTTTGCAGCTCAAAGGTACATATAAATGGTGGCATGTGCAGATCAATTTTTGAACCGTTTTGGGTCCATTTCGAGTCGAATAAAAAGCATTTTTGTGCAATTTCGACGCATAAAACTCCATCCCAAAAATCCCGGATTTCCCACCCCCTGATTTCGAAAAATTCGGCAATTTACACTCCCCTGGCCCAATTTCGGTGGGCACCTATGCTCCCAGTTACAGGTATGGTGGGGGAAGGGAAAAAACAAACCCAAATAGTGTCTCCAATCAGGTACTTTTGCATTGGGAAAAAATCGGTTGAAAAAAAAATGCACCAAAAACAGGCTATAAATAGCGTTATTTAGCTGTTTTAAGGTAAAAAACTGAAAAGACGCAAAGTACACTACTTTTTATAACTGTAGACAAGTTGGAAAAGTTGCAAGAAAATTCTGGGAGGGGGGCTGGGTAGAGTTCAAAATTCCATGGGGACCCCCAACCCCCCCCCCCCAGTTACATGTATGATTGGAATTCTGGGTGCCCTGGCCAGCACCGACCACCGCGCCAGTTCCTTTGGTTCCCAGTGGGCAGCGGCATGGCCTAGTGGAAAAAACGGCCTCTTGCGCAGGTCCTGGGTTCGATTCTTGATGGCGCCACTAAAAAGATCGAGGGCTTCCCTTTCCATGGATTTTCTCGTGCCATCGCTGCCCTAGATTACAGATGGCGTTCTTCCGAAAGTCTTCCGCTAATTATACGGCTGTAGACGGGAAGGCGTCATGGAGATGGGTAGGCTACATGGGCCATTGACGGCCTCCTAGCGTCGCCCCAAATCCAACAACAACAACTTGGTTCCCAGTTACTCGGTCCACCGACGGATCCAGGAGGGCGGGGAGGGCGGCCGCCCTCCCCGTTAGGATTTTGAGGGGGGCGGGGAGGGCAGAAATAAGGAGCGGCTGGTAGGGTGGTTTGAGGAGGTCGCGCAGAGAGTCGGGTGAGAGCGGTAAAGCGTGGCAGGGCTGCGGAGATGGAGCCTAGAGAAAGAAGGGGAACCAGCCTTGTGGGCACAGAGCTGACGAGTTGAGAAATTGGTAATGGTCATCCGCCGCCCCCACCGTTTAAAAATGTGCTCGAGCGACAGTACTCAAAAGGCATAGCCCCCAGTTACTCAGTCCTCAGCATGACGGGCACGTCAAGGTGCATGCACATTCTGACTGTTTGGTAGGAGCGTGATATCACTGATAACTTCTGTCAGGTCATCTGCTAGCAGAGAAGACAGGGTGGCAAAAATTGATGTGGTTTGTTCCATCAATCCATTCACTGCGACTTTGAATGGGCTATTGGTTGATCAGTTTCCAAAGAACAATGGCGCTACCACCGCTATGTACCAAATTTCTCAAGCCATTTCTGGAAAGTGTTTGGAATTCGAACTGACCCCCTGTACATCACAATCAAGATTTAAAGCTCAGCATCGGAAACAGGAAAAACGTAGAAAGCATGAAGAGGACCGAGGAACTGGGGACCGGAGAGATTCCATTGCAGGAAAGAAAAGCAATATGCCTAGTGCACCTACTTTTTCTGATTAAAAAAAAATATGATTGTCAGTGGTCGAAAATCTCAAAGAGTTTGTTCATGGCGCCGTTTGTTATGTATTAATTGATTAGAATAATTGTTATGTGCCAAAGCTGCCGCTGAAATGGCCCAGCATCCCTAAATTTCGACAGTGTCCCCCTTCTTTCAAAATCCGTCTCCCTTGCTCCGATTTTCGCCGCCCCCTCCCCGTCGCGGAGTCAGGGATAGTTCTTCAGCTCCCAATTCTTCATTCACTTTGGAAGCCTTCCCAATAGGAACGAGAAATTGAAGACTGAAGAACTGGGGGAAACGAGAAAGCTATGAACTCAGCAACAAGGAACCAAGGATTCGTGTGCGTGAAGTGTGTGAAGAAGGAAGACGTGCTCAGGCACCTGCAGGTAGAAGAGGGCGAGCAGCACGAATGTGTGATGACCAAACAGCCCCTCTACGCTCCGCATCAGCCCGTTGGCCTGGGCCCACTGGCGTACCAGCAGCGCCATGGCGCCAAATCGGCGATCCATCTAAACAATCAAAAAATATTTCTTAACTAAAAGTGTCGAGTGGATCAATAGACACTCTCCGCGGGAGAGTGGGACATGGTCGGAGCCGTCTGGACGGCGGGTTGGTCTCCTCTGGGAGCTGCATGTCCTGGGCGTCCCTTGAGCTGCCGGCCAGCGGAACCAACCCGGCGGCAGTGACGATTCCGGCCCGTTATGGGAGCCAGCCCTCCAGGATCGGGCTGACTGGGTCTCGTTTAAAGCTAGCAGCGGGAGTCGATTGTGACCAGAGAGAGGCCCCCGCGATCATAGAAGCGGCCCACACACAGGGAACAAACAAACAAGGAATGCGTAATGCAATCAAATATCAGATAGGCACTTGCTTTGCTTTCCCAGCGCGACAGACACGCACGCACGCCCGCACCTCGACGTATCGCTGCAGGAGAAAGCCGGATCTGAGCGGGCTGTCTCCGGCGGCCGAGACGTACCAGTCCCAGGTCGCTGTTGGATAGTCGCAGTGGACTTTCAGATTGGAACGTGCGACTTTATGAGCGTCATGGAGTGCGCTCCCAGGCCAGGAGCGGGCCGGCGCGCTGCCGAGCCGACTGCGCAGCCGACTCGGCGGGCGCATCTGCTCGGCGCGAACAAGCCCAGCAAGTGGGGCTTCCGGGCGAGTTGGGCATCAGGAACCAGTCCAGGCGCGAATCGCGCGTCGCCAGCCCCGCTGCCGAGCTGCCGGCCCCGTCCAGGCGGTAGGGGCCCGGCCAGTCGGCGTCGGCGCCGCCCTCGAGCGCCGCCTCCTGGAGGCGCAGGAAGAGGGCGCGCTTGCGGCTCAGCCGCTCCTCTGACTCGCGCTCGCGCTTCGCACAGGCCCCACAGTTGCTCGCAGAAGCCCGCATCCGACTCGACGTCGACGACTCCGCCAGTCGCCGACAGAGGCCGAAGAAGCCAGCGCCACTGCCGACGGCCGCCGCGCGCAACAGACGAGGCGCGGCGGAGCGCAGCAGAAAGACGTAGGAGGCCGCGGACATTTCTTTTGGGCCAACGAAATGAGAGTTGAAACCTCTTCCAACAAACTCAGCCAACGTCAGCAGATCCGCGTAGCCGACTTAGACAGCGGGAGAGCGGAGGAAGCTCCGGGACTTCCCCCGCGAGCTTTCGGACTTTAAAGCTTTGGGTTTCTAGATGGATATTAGTAAAACCGAATTCGACTTTTTCGAATTCCAGATTCTTTCATTGTGTAGATGTTCCAATTGTGTGAGAAGTATGCCATACGGTAGGAGCGCAATTATGAGTTTGCACATGAAAGGCAAACTATTGCTGCGGCCTGACGTTAAGTTGAACAACTGATCTACTCTCTTGTTGCACGAAACTCAACATAAGCTGTCAGCCTAGCAACGCGTAGCTAGGCGCACGCGTGCACCGTCACCGACTCGTGGTTATCATCTACTAGGCGAGACGCGTGGACAGTGTCTGTTTGCAGCGCCGATGTGGGCGCGCCCAACAATTGTGTTGTGCCTGGCGAGACAGCGTTGACGAAAACCGCTGACATGCCAGCCAGCCGAGCAACTCGTTACCCGCGCTCACTCTTCCATAATACCTACACTGGACTCAAGTGCCTCTGCCAGCATCCCAAGCTTCTTCAGTGTTTTTTTTCACTTCAGTGACCGTCAAACAATGAAATTGCCCTCTTCCAGCGCCATGTAGTCCTCAAGCATGCCTTTGGCACGAGAGAGCGCCTCCTGGCGACCGCTTTCGACCGTCATCTCCCAAAAGGGCGTCCATGGTGGCCAGGTGTACGAAGTTGCAGCCGTATGAGAGGGCCGCACACTTGAAGGAGCGTCTGAACGCGTGAAAGTTGTCGTCTGCCCACCCCCCCCC
>JASAMY010002350.1:0-27809 GCA_030248085.1 Paralinhomoeus sp. GSCO2_6 | reverse complement strand
GCCTTGGTGTATATACAGTTACACGCGCACACGTTTTCAAGGACGATTAACGTTTCTAACTAACCATTGACCGGAAGGAACTGCTAGGACACTGCAAAATCTGCATTACCATTCGAAAAAAAATTTCAAGGATGAACGGTACCTATGCACGTGGGTTTAAAATACACTGGCCGGACAATTGGGAGGGGCGTCCATAAGTTCATGACGTTTGCAACATTCACGTTTCATAGCGGCGGGGGTATGTAGGTAGACCAATTTGAGATGCTTCTATATACGTGGCTGCTCTATAGGCGTGGTCAGCACATCAAGGCCGTGTTCACGTGGCTCAACCCCTACATGCCGGTCGGCCTGCTCCACTCTCTTCAGATCCAAGTTTATAGACATGTACTCGTGCAGCAGACGACAGCGACCCAACTCGGCGGCCAATTCGGGAGAAGCTGAGCTCACGGTGGCTATCGTACACCTAACGGTACATTCTGCATTCAAAGAGCCGAGCGCTCAGAAACTACGCAGGTAAAGCACGCGCAGGTACCCCCGTATATCTCGCTTCGATCAACGCGTTGAATGTGTATTCGCAAGTGAGCATGCATCAGCCTCGCGTGTGTGAGGTGGCGGCGGTGGTGGTGGTGGCGCGTCGATTACTCAATTGTCGTGGGCGGGGACCCGGGTCCGTTTAGCTACTCGTTGTGCAGCTTATGCGAACATGAATAATGCCGAGTGCTGCAGC
This sequence comes from Paralinhomoeus sp. GSCO2_6, assembly GCA_030248085.1. NCBI lineage: Eukaryota > Metazoa > Nematoda > Chromadorea > Monhysterida > Linhomoeidae > Paralinhomoeus > Paralinhomoeus sp. GSCO2_6. The sequence continues at coordinate 27,082 of JASAMY010002350.1, read as the reverse complement.
GACGCCAGCGCGTGGTGATGGCCGGCAGCAACCAACAGCCGTGAACGGCATTGCCCCACAGGGGGACGGATAAATAGCTGGGAAATTTTCTACCGTGGGAATCTTTTTACCCACTGAACGGGGACGACCCGCCCAACATTGTACTTGCTGCAATTGGGTATTGTTTTTTGTTTCTGTGTCTGCGTCCGTCCGGGTTGTTGTTCAGTGCGACGGCCAGCAGATGAGGGTGTTTTCTTGTTCACTTTCCACAACCACCAAGTGTAAAGCCGTTCCGATTCAGTTATCGGTTTGCGCCAGAATAACAGCAAACCACCCTGGCCTGAGCAACAGCCTCGGAGTTTGGAAAACAGTGAACGCGTCGCAATCGCGGACGCGACCTGCCGGCGCAGCCGGACGAGTGGGACATCCGAAGCACCATGCATTTGTGTGCTCTTCGCGCCGCGTCGCCGTGTCTCGGGTGCAATACTTATCGTTGTTGAACAGAAGCTTAAGCGTTTTAATAGTGCTAATAATATAGATCTACGATGGCGACTCATATTCACGCGCTTCTTTCTGCATTCCCGTTTTCCCGGAAATTCGGCGACCCGGATCGTTCGCTGGGTTCAGTCTACTGGTTTTTCGAAAAGAAATCGATTTTTCAATCGCCTGGGCGGTGTGGGGCCGCGCACCCCTCCCCTCATGTCGCTCGAACTCAATTGCGTAGTGGTCGGCGTCGATCGGGCCGCACTGGGACCATAGGCCGGGGATCCGTTTGGGATTACATCGCACCAGCCGCAATTGATCGACACCACAGGACCGGACGGACGAGGGACCCTCCTGAGACGGGGCGCGGATGAGGGAGCACAGGCGGAGCCCTCCAATAGTGCCCCCATTATGGACATGTATACCAAGAGTGCAGACCTCGGTTTGCATTCTTGTAAATTTGGACAAAAATAGCTTCAGTGACTCTAACAAAAAAACAGCGCCGCAGGAATTGGTGATTTCGGCGGGGAAACGCGCCCAAGTGTCACCTCTGTGTTGGATCTACTATTGAGGTATTTCAAAGTTACAGTTTCACATGAAAGGCACCCCAAATCGTCCTAACTCTATACTACTGAACGTCTTCCTCTTGGCGGCGTTTCGACAACGGCGAGCTGTAAATTCGGTTGGTACACCAATTAGAGCGCTTCTTCTGTGTGGGTGTGACTGTGTATGTGGATTTCATTGTGGTAGTCTGCGAAGGTAAAAATGTGTTTATGAATTATGATAACATCAACTTGCCGCCTAAATGCGTTGATAAAGTGGGACGTGGTTAACAATTTGCCGTAGATATCGATCTGTTCATTATGTGACGTACAGTGCGAAACATCCGTTTTTCAGAATTTTTTTGACGCCGAAAATGACGCCTAACCTAAAATTCGGAATAACGCCATTTTGACGGCGGTCCGAATCGCCTTATAATTTTTATAATCCGATTTAATAGGACGTAGCCAAATTTACGGAGCGAATGCGTCGCTTGTAATATTCTGCACAAGCGTCGCCTTTAAAAAATCACCCGCTAGGTCTGTCTGTGATGTTTAGGTACTTCTAGTCTTCAGAACCCACAATCATAGTATCATGGGGTCGCAAATTACAAATCAGGGTCAGCGCGTCAGCGTCTGACCCCTAATATGGGACCACTTCTCAGTGCGGATTATTGAATCTTTGATCGCCTATAACTTTTGATTGCCTGAACCGGATTTCGGCGCGCTTAGGGCGCAAAAAGAAGCGCATTCTTCTGAGGGAATCAAAATAGCCATGTGCGCGTTTTCGTATTCTCTGCGCGTTAATGGGAAACTCCAGAAAATCTCCGAAAAAGCGTCTTTTTTTTTCGTGTTCTCCAATTAGTTGGACCCCGCCGCTCGCCTAGAGCCCTGACGCAATCGGCATGAAACTTGGCCGGGTCTGATGCAGTCCCTGGCAACAACTTTGCCCTTGAAAGGATTAGTCTGTAAATCTTACCGATCTGGAAAAAATTTGCCCGATTCTTACCAATTATCCATTTTTTTCCCTCGGACATAGTCGTTTTTTCGGCTGGTTTCCACCAAGAGTAAAACTTGAAAAAAAAGCCGAGTAAAACCCCCAAAATGTTTTTGATTTCCCGCGGAACACTTTCACGAGGGAAGTCCAGGGACGCTTTCCAGACATTTGAAATTCCAACCATGTAATTAAATATTGGCAATTAAAATTTCGCAATTTGCGCCTAAAAAAGTTTGTTAGCTATAGGCGCTTTCACAGGTTCATCGGCAGAGCTATGCTGCAATGATGAAAGTTGATCGTCAGGACCTGGAATAGTACCCTTTCAACAAATTGGGCGGCTCCGGTGCGCATGTCTCGCTCGCCAGTCATCAAACCACATCAATTTTTGGGATTTTTGGCCGAAAGTTGGTCAGCTATAGGGCGCTTCAATCGTCCATTGCAGAGCTGTGGTACAATGATGCAAATTGATCGTCAGGACCTGGAATAAGTACCCTTTCAACAAACGGGGCTCCGACGTCCATGTTTCCATTTTCCGACCCTCTTGGCGCACCCACACTCCAGGCGCAGAGTTTAACTTTTGATCACCTTTAACTTCTCCTCGTGTCTCAAAAGATTTCAGCGGAATGACGGTTCAAAAGAAGCGCCTTCCAGGAAGTCCGAATAACACGTGCCCTATTCACGGCCGTTACTGCGAAATTTTCTGGAAAAATGTTCAAACATCAGCTCGGGCTACTAATCGAGAGGTCGCGGGTTCGAATCCCGAGCGCGCGTCTGCTGCGCGGTGCATCCCCTTATGAAAGAAATAATATTTTACGTCACTCTGCGCTAGCCGCATAGACCGTTTTTTTCGTGTTTTTTTGGTTGGTGACATTAACCATTTAAGAGAATAAATGAGAAACATTTACACTTCCCGGCCTATACAGGAGCGGCGGAGGGAGGGCGTACACCCTGTGCTCGGGACGTACAACTCCCCCCCTGAATGGCCCCTCCCGCCCCCCACACCTCAGAACGGGTCCGGCGCTCCCCCCCTTCAAAAAGCCAGTTACATGTTACAAGTCCCCACCACCAAAAGTCTGAGACAGCAGCAGGCACGCACGCACACACGCACGCAAAGCACGCACAGCACGCACGCACGCACGCACGCACGCACGCACGCACGCACGCAAACGCACGCACGCACGCACGCACGCACACGCACGCACTCACGCACGGACGCGCACGCACGCACGCACGCACGACCCTAAGCGCACGCACGTACGACACACGGTACACGACGACTCAAACTGATATTCGAAACGCACGCACGCACGCACGTAGCCAAGCGCACGCGCGCACCGCAATGCATACACACACGCACGTAGTCAAAATGTAGGCACTCACGTAATAATGTACTGAGATTACCGTACGGTTGCATTCTGCAATTCAAAAAATGTTAACCCCAAAAAGGGCGTTGAAAAGGCCATTATATACAACATGTTGAGAGTATCGGGGCACAGCTGTTATAAGGTCAACGCAAACGTCTGAACACAAACTTTCTCAGTGCGGATATTTGAACTGCCTTCGGAATGCTAGACTTTTTGTATAGTAGTACGTATGTGTTAAAAAGAAGTGCATACTTCCACAGCGGGAATCAACCATCGACGCGATTTCTATTCTCGCGCATTAATGGCGACACTACTAACGAAGCAAGTATTTTTTTCGTGTATCATTAGTTTGGACCCGCCGCTCTAGCGAGCGGCGGTCCAAAAACTGAGTGGAGAACACGAAAAAAAAGAAGCTTTTTACAGAAGAATTTCTGGAGTCTAACATTAACGCGCGAGAATACAAAAAAGTGCCATGGCTCATAGGACTCCTAGATAGAATGCACTTCTTTCTGCCATAACGACTAAATCTTCATGTAATCAAAAGTTATAGGCGATTAAATAGTCAATAATCCACACTGAGAAAGAGGCCACATCTATGGGTCACACGCTGACGCGCTGACCTGTGATAAAAGCTGTGAAACATGTTAATCGCAAACCATTTATTACAGCTCGTGTGAGCTAATGCAATGTTCTCTACGCCGAAAATTACGTAGTAGGTATAATTGATACGAATTGGCAAGCAAGGCATACAGTAAGGTCTCAGTACATTTGTACATACGTGAGTGCGTGCCTACATTTTAGAACGTGCGTTCGTGAAAGCGCTCCAGTGCGTTCGTTCGTGCGAACACTTTTGGAACGTGCAAATGCATACGTGTAATCTTTCAGTACATGTAAGTCAGTAAGTGCGTGCGTGTGTGCGTGTGCGTTGTTGCATAAAGCAGTGCAATATTGATACGTTCGAGCATAGCGATGTATCCGATTCAGTGCGTGAGTGCGTCTGAGGGTGAGTGCGTGCGTGCGTGCGTGCGTGCGTGCGTGCGGTTCGGTTCGGGCGGGCGTGCGGGCGTGCGCGCGTGGGTGCGTGCGTGCGTGCGTGCGTGCGTTTCGGTGCGTGTGTGCAAGTGTGCCTGCTGACTGTCTCAGACTGTTTGAGTGGTGGGAACATATACACATGTAACCGGCTTTGTGAAATGGAGAGGGGGAGGAGCGCCAGAGACCATTCTGGGGTTGGGGGGGGGGGGGGGGGAGGGGGAGGGGCATTGGGAGAGGAGTAAACTTCCGACAGCAGGGGTGTTAAACACCCTCCCCCCGTTCCGCTTACATGTATGGGTGGGAATGCACTAAATGTTTTCATTTTAATGGTTGATGTCACCCGAAAAATGTCATTCTGAAGCAGGAAAAATTGCAAAAAAGTCAGGCGGTGGTAGGGAGGGACAGCAGAGTGACGTAGAATTTACTTCTTTCATAAGGGGATGCACCACACAGCAGACGCGCGCTCGGGATTCGAACCCGCGACCTCTCGATTAGTAGTCCAAGCTGATGTTTGAACATTTTCCGAGAATTTCGCAGTAACGGCCGTGAATAGGGCACGTGTTATGACTCGATCGATTTCCCCTTGGAAGGCGCTTCTTTTGAACCGTCATTCGCTGAAATCCTTTAAAGCAAGCAAAAGTTAAAGGTGATCGAAAGTTAAACTATCGCCTGAATTGTGGGTGCGCCAAGAGGGTCGAAAATGGAGACATGGACGTCGGGGCCGTCCAATTTGTTGAAAGGGTACTATTCCAGGTCCTGACGATCAATTTGCATCATTGTACCGCAGCTCTGCAATGAACGGTTGAAGCGCCTATAGCTAACAAACTTTCGGCCAAAAATCCCAAAAATTGATGTGGTTTGATGACTGGCGAGCGAGACATGCGCACCGGAGCCACCCAATTTGTTGAAAGGGTACTATTCCAGGTCCTGACGATCAACTTTCATCATTGCAGCATAGCTCTGCGATGAACGTGTGAAGCGCCTATAGCTAACAAACTTTTTGGGCGCAAATTTGCGAAATTTTAATTGCCAATATCTAATTACATGGTTGGAATTTCAAATGTCTGGAAAGCGTCCTGGACTTGCCTCATAAAAGTGTTCACGGAAATCAAAAAACATTTGGGGGTTTACTCGGCTTTTTTTCGAGTTTTACTCTTGGTGGAAACCAGCCGAAAAAACGACTATGTCCAAGGAAAAAAATCGATAATTGGTAAAAATCGGCAATATCTCCAGATCGGTAAGACGTACAAACTAATCCTTTAGAGGGCAAAGTTGTTGCCAGGGACTGCATAGACCAGCCAAGTTTCATCCCGATTGGTCAGGGCTCTAGCGAGCGGCGGTCCAAAAACTGAGTGGAGAACACGAAAAAAAAAAGACGCTTTTTCGGAACATTTTCTGGAGTTTACCATTAACGCGCGAGAATACGAAACCGCGCGATGGCTCCTTGGATTCCCCAGAAGAATGCGCTTCTTTTGCGCCATAACGCGCCGAAATCCGTTCAGGCAATCAAAAGTTATAGGCGATCAAAGATTCAAAAATGCGCACTGAGAAAGTGGTCACATATTAGGGGTCAGACGCTGACGCGCTGACCCTGATTTGTAATTTGCGACCCCATGATACTATGATTGTGGGTTCTGAACAGTGAAGTACCTAAACGTGCAGCACAGACCTAGCGGGTGACATCCTACGAGCGACGCTTGTGCAGAATATACAAGCGACGCATTCGCTCAGTAAATTTGGCTACATTGCCTATTAAATCGGGATTATAAAAATTATAAGGCGATTCAAAAACCGCCGTCAAAAAATAATGGCGTTATTCCGAATTTTAATTTAGGCGTAACTTCGCGTCAAAAAAATTCTAAAAAACGGATGTTTCGCACTGTACGTCACATAATGGACGGGTGCGATACTACACGCAATGCGTGTGCGCGCGTTCGTTATAGCAACGCATTTAGGCGGCAAGTTAATGTTATCATAATTCATAAACACATTTCTTCGCAGACTACCACAGATGAAATCCACATACACAGTCACACCCACACAGAAGAAGCGCTCTAAATTGGTGTACCAACCGAATTTACAGCTCAGGCGATTCTCGAAACGCCGCCAAAAAGAACGTTCAGTAGTATAGAGTTAGGACGATTTGGGGTGCCTTTCATGTGAAACTGTAACTTTGAAATACCTCAATGTAGATCATAGACACAGAGGGTGACACTTGGGCGCGTTTCCGGCCAAAAAATCACCAAATTTTGCCTGCGGCGCTGTTTTTTTTGTTCCAACTGACCATTTTTAGAGTCACTGAAGCGCGTTTTTGTCCAAAAATTTACAAATCAAATTCACAAAGGGGTCTCACTCTTGGTATACATGTCGGTGAGTGGGGCACTATTGGAGGGCTCACTGTGCACTCCCTCATCCGCGCCCATCTCAGAGGGTCCGTCCGTCCGTCCGTTCGTCCGTCCCTGTGCGCGTCGATCGATCGCTGTGCAATGTAATCCCAAACGGATCCCCAGGGGACGGCCTGCGCCAAATGGCCGACCGCCGGATTGGCGATCCCAACAAGCAGTGCGGCCCAATCAACGCCGACCACTTGCCGACGCGATTGGGGCTCGACAACATGAGGGAGGGGTGCGCGGCCCACACACAGGCGATTGAAAAATCGATTTCTTTCGAAAGACCGGTAGACTGAACGCGGCGGACGAAAGACGACCAACAGATACAGATCAAGCGGCACGCACGCACGCACGAACGCACGTCCAGATCTCTTCGTGCTGGTGAGCGCCGGCGTGATCGTCGGCGCGGGTCTGATCTTGCTGGGAATTTTCGTCGGTCGGTGCCACATCGCGCGGATCGAGAAGCGAGACCACAAGCGCAAGGAGTCTTGGGAAGCCCCAGAAATTCTCCGCGACAAAAACGGCAACAATCCATCATCGGAACTGCACCAGCAGTCGCAGCTGCAGAATCCAGAGGAAGTGAAAAAAAACACCACACGCAAATATGCAAATTCGAATTTTTCAGATCCCTCTACAGTCGACGTCACGAACGAGAACGGAAGTGGTCGTGTGACTGTTGCATCTCCGCTGTTCACTGCCTCGTTCGCAATCGGAGGTTGATCCAAGTGCAGTTCGATCCTTCGACTCTACACCTCGTGCAACCGCTTTGTGCATACCGCGCCGCCCAAAAGAGTTCGTCGTATCGTAATTCAGGCGATTCATAAACCGCTGCCAAAAAACCGTTTGTAGTTTGCGACCCCATTATACTGTGGTGGCAACTTATGAACAGTGAAGTGCCTAAACAAAAAGCACAGAACCAACGGGTGACATAATACGCTCAACGCTTGTGAGCGCAAGCATGCAAAAGCCCCTCGATACACACTGCACGGACGGCGGACTAGCAATGGTGCCAAAAGATGTGAAACAACAGTACACCGCGCAATGTGCGTACGCTGCGCTCGTTCGTTATAGCGACGTACTTATGCGGCCAGTTAACGTTGTTATCAAAATTCGTAAACACATTTCCGCGCAGATCACCGCATACCGTAAATCCTCCAATACAACCCCCCCTCCAATAGTGCCCCCCCCTCCAATAGTGCCCCCGGGTACGGCAAGGTTGAAATAATAGAGCCCCCCCCCCCCCCACTAGTCCCCCCGGGGGTAAGGGGCATGATGTGCCATGTGCCTTTTATGGGCAAAAATATAGTGGTAGGTACATTTATATTGTGTATACACACTATTACTAACCAATAATAGTACGTTTCAGCAACTATTAACGGTAAATCAACCATTAAATGTGGCAAAAGTGATCAAAATCACCGAAAAATCGGCAATTTTGACAGCGAAACTAGCATTACCATTCAAAATTTTTAGGTTGAAATAATAGAAGCCCCCCCTCCAATAGTGCCCCCCTCCAAGAGTGCGCCCGGGGCCGGGGAGGTGGTAATAATAGTGCCCCGGGGGCACTATTGGAGGATTTACGGTATGCAAATCTTCGTCCACATCCGCGAAGCGCAAGCGCTGCTCTAAATCGGTGCCAACCGAACTTTATAGTATCCACTATGCAGTAGAGTAACACCTACACCCCCAGCGCTATTCCTAAGAATGAGAGCTTCGCAAAAGCCAATTGAAACACAAACCTACAAAACAGTCTCGCCACTATGAAGTTGCACAAGAGTGGATACTGATTACCATCTTCTTCACTGAGGCTGCACTGCACTGGCACTGCAGTGGGCAGCAACCCGTCTCCAGCACAGAGGGGCGTCCGCGCTGTGCGCTATGAGCCACCCCCCCCCCCCCCCCACCTGCTGCTTACAACTGTCGTATAGGGTATTCAAAAATCGTTTCTAGGTCAGGCGATTTTCAAACCGCTGCCAAAAAAAAAGAACACTTAGTAATAAAAACTTGACCGAGTTGGGATGGGTATGCTTTTCGTGAAACTGTAACATTGAAAGTTGAAATGCCTTGTACATCATAGAAACAACGGGTGACTTAACTACATGCATTCAATAATGGGAGTGTGCGTATGGATGAAAAAGGGTTGGTGTAGTTACTGTCTGACAATGACTAGAATGCCACCGCGGGGCATACATGTAACCGAGTTTTTGAAGTGGGGGGAGTCTGAGATCCTTCTGGGGGCACGAAGATTTGAAGAGGGAGGGGGGTCTCAGAAGGGAAAAAATGTACCTAAATAGTGTCTAAACAGGCACTTTTGGGTCAAAAATGCATTAAAATAGTCCATTAATAGCGTTATTTGCCTAGATGTTTTACGGTCAAAAAACACCGAAAAAGACGAAACGTACATTTTTACAATTGTAGACAAGTTGGAAAACTTCAGGAAAATGGTGGGGGTGGGGGATCTGGGGGGGGGGGGGTACCGCAAACTTCCGCCTGGGGGTGGCAACCCCCACCCACCTCAGTTACATGTCGCAGGGAGGTATTTGTTCCATTTGGGCCATAGAAGGGGGCTAATTGTTAGGAAGGGGGTAAGCATAGAGCGAAGGCTAAGGCACCCAGTACCATATCAATGACAGCAACAGTCACGCAGCTAGCCTAGAAGAATAGCAGGTCCACTGAACCAAACGGGTGACATTTACGTCATTAAGGAAAAATTTGCAGGTGGCTGCAAAAAAAAAGGTGAATATGTGACGCTATTTTGTTAAAGTCCAGTTTGAAAAAGAGGGGTATTAATCAAGGCATGCCTCAAGCCACTTACGCTTTGCAGCTGATCAACTTCAGTTTGAACAAACCGTGTATAAAAACTGAACCAAACGCAGCAACACGTCACATATTTGGCATTTTTTGTGTTCGCGTGCATAGGAAGGTGCAGTGGCAATTATTAAGACCTACACACACTGCACTCACATATGCCGCATGACCGAATGCCACTTGGTTGTGAGACAGACAGGAAGGACCCCATGATCTTGCACATGGAACACGATGCACGCACAGGCTCGCACGCACGCCGGCACGCACGCACGCACGCACGCAAGCACACGCACGCGCACACGCACGCACGCACTCACGCACAAGATGTAAAATGGTGCATTGCACTATGCAAACGTTGTAGGTCATCATTGGATGAAATGCCAAAAGGGGAATGACAAATGGAGCCAGTACAGTATGTATGCCTACACATCACTAACTGTGGTGACAACCCACATGTCGTCACAAATGTTAGCAGGGTGTTGATTATTTATCGAGGAAGTTTGGCTGTGCCAGGTCCATGGTAATGGCCAATGGCAATGCATTGTCCGAGAGAGATGAGATGTGAAAGGGTTGCTGTTGCGTTTTGGCTGAATGAGGTGGCTCGCACAAAAAATGCCAAATATGTGACGTGTTGCTGCGTTTGGTTCAGTTTTTATACACGGTTTGTTCAAACTGAAGTTGATCAGCTGCAAAGCGTAAGTGGCTTGAGGCATGCCTTGATTAATACCCCTCTTTTTCAAACTGGACTTTAACAAAATAGCGTCACATATTCACCTTTTTTTTGCAGCCACCTGCAAATTTTTCCTTAATACAGTGTTTTTTCATAAGACAAGCATTGATACGCAAAACCTATGCAGGCACGCACGCACGCTCGCACGCATGTATGCACGCACGTGTGCGCGCCCGCAAGTACGCACGCTCGCTCGCACGCTCGCACGCACGCACATTCAGACATACAGCAGCAGACCAGAATGCACACATGCCCCAGCGTACCAAAAAAAGCAAATGTAGCGTGTCCAGTGGAATCCCTCAATCGCAGTAGGAGACACGCATCGTATAGAAACGCGCCAAAATCGGTTCAGATAATCAAAAGTTATAGGCGATCAAAAAATCCAAAATCCGCGCTGATACAGTGTACACCCAGGCAAAGAAGTGTGCCGCGCGTTACTTGCAACCGGTCCGACGGACATGCACGTACGATGGCGCGATCGAAGCGTGTGAGCGTGTGTGTGTGCGTGCATGTGCATGCAGTTTTGCTATAGTGCTGCGCCATAAGCGGTACATTATGTGCGTGCGTGCGTGCGCTTGCAGTTCTATATTGCTGCGTTTTAGCATAATGACGTAAAGTATGAAAATGATCCCTATGACTAGGCGGTCAACTTTCGTGTTTTAACCGAAATGATCCGGCCTACCCACATCGAGTTGTTTGTGAAGCAGCCCATTTGAAGGTGTGCGTGCGTGCGTGCACATCTGCAGTGCCATATTGGTTCGTCGGAGCATAGCGATGTAAAGAATCAAAATGATCTACACGTGCAGGCGGTCAACTTTTGTGTTTTAGCCGAAGTGATCCGACGTACCCACATCGAGATATTGCGATTTTCCCAAAAGTGAAAATATTTTGGTGCGTCGGAGCGCGTTGGCACTAAGGAATGAAATGTTCCCCACGAATCGGTGATCAACTTTATTATTGACCTCAAAGCCATCCGAGCTAACCACTCCGAAATATCGCCGATTTTTATTAATTTCCCAAGAGTGTAGACATATTGGTGCGTCTTGGGTGACTGATTTTTTCAATGGGGTCTATTCCAGGTCATGGCGATCAACTTTCTCCATTATAGCGAAACTCTCAGATCAACGGTTGAAGCGCCTATAGAGGACAAACTTTTGCCCAAAAAAAAAACGACTATGTCCGAGAAAAATCGTCAAAATGGACCATAGCTACACATTGCCACGGCCTAGAGCCGAATGCTTTGGGCGACAAGAATCTCATCATGAGCCGCCAACACATGCAAAGTTTCCTGCCGATCGAGAGTATCGTTCACGAATGGCGGTCTGAAAACCTGGCAGAGAACACGAAAAAAAAGGACGCGCTTTCGAAACATTTTTGGAACTATTGACCCCCTACAGTAAAAGAAGGAATCGCGTTATGGCGCGTTCGATGCCCCAGAAGAAGGCGGTTCATTTGAGCCATAACGCGACGAGATCCGTTCAGGCAATCAAAAGTTAGAGGCGATTGAAAATTCGAAAATGCGCACTGAACAAGTGGTCACATATTAGGGTTGTACGCTGACGCGTACACCCTGATTGCTAATCATCCGCACGCGATCAATCGATGCACTCAACACTTCTGTCTGTCACTGTCAGCGAAGGACCATCAACGTATTTACAAGTCAAATCGACAACCTTACAGGCCGCGGTACAGCCATGACAATCGGTTTGTGTGTGTGTGTGCCAGGGTTGCACAATTTAAAAAAAAAAGTTTTTTTTTTTTTTTTTAAAAAAAAAAAGTTGGATTTTTTTTTAAATTAAAAAAAAAAATTTCTCTGTTTTTGGGCAAAATTTAGCTTTTGAGTGGCAAAAAGGCGTTTAAATGGTGTTTAGATGGTACAATTAGTAGTTATTCATGCATAAACTTGCTTATTAGCACCAAAACCAAGCTCTTTTTGGGGTTCCCAACATACCTGTAACCGGGAATTGGACCTGGGGGGGGGGGTCCGAGCGCTTTCTGGGGGGGGGTGGTGGGGGGGGGGTGGAAATCTGGAGGAGGGGGGGGGGGTCTGGGCAGAAAAAAATGGGCAATTTTTGGTCTATTTTTAGTCAAAAATACACTGTAAAAGCCTGAAAATAGGTACTTTTTAGCCGAAATACACTGTAAATAACGCAAACTAGACACTTTTGGGTCAATTCTGCTCAAAAACACTGTACAAAGTGCATTTATTTAGCAATATAGTATGTAGTAGAAAGTTTTCAAAAAGTCTGGGGGGGGGGGGGTTGGGTGGGGTTTCGCACGAACCTGGGGGGGGGGGGGGGGGGGGGGGGGGGGGGGGGGTCAAAACCAGCAAGTGGGGGGGAGGGAAACCCCCCCCAAACCCCCCCCCCCCCCCCAGTTACAGGTATGGTTCCCAACATAGTGCGATACCGTACACGACCATTTAGAGGCAGCGGCTTTGTCACCATTTGACTAAAACGATGCTAAATACGCTTCTAAAGGCTTTAGGGAAGCACTAGTACTTGTGTTTGACACTCTAATAGGCTAAAAGTATCTTATAGTACAGGTATTTGGCGCCTTTGATGGCTCCTAAGTCAATTTAAAAAAAAATTTTTTTTTTAATTTAAAAAAAAAAACTTGAAATTTTTTTTTATGCAACCCTGGTGTGTGCCGAACGTGTCACGAAACTAGAAATTAATTGATCAAAGAATCAAACTAGCATTACAACGGTGACCTTCCATAAAAGTGACTGGCAGCTTCGTCGTTGAAGACAGTGCGCGTCGGCGGTGGCGGCTCCTAAAGCAGAAGGTATCGCTGGGTCTGGGGAACGTTGGGCACCGTGGAACGTTGGGCACTGGAACGTTGGGCACCAGATCGTAATCTAAGGCAGCGGGGTGCCCGCCTAGGAACGTTGGGCACTCCGCGCGGAACGTTGGGCACTATGTTGGGAACGTTGGGCAACGCAACGCGCGGAACGTTGGGCACCATAGGAGTAGAGTTATAAAGCTCATCGATACCAGGAGTGAGAGGGAAAAAGTTCAGCACCTCGTTGCTTCATTGGTAGTTTGGCAATGTCGCCCTCGTTTACGAAATGCTACGAGACTACTTTTCCCGACATCGCCACTTGCCACAGACGCAATCGCTATTGTGCGCGTCAGGAATTCTCACGTTTGTGAGAAAGTGACGTTCATCGAGTTTCAAAATGCACAGATTGACCATCACGTTCACAAGGAGGAGGTGAAAAAGCGACAGAAGCGCTCGGAAGCGCTACGACGCACGCCCCAGCGCCATCTACGTCGCGCTCGTTGGGTCCAGTGGAGCCCGCGACGCCATGAAGGACGCTGTGCCAACGTACAAGAAACTTATTACGCGGATCCAGCGGATCTTCCCTCCTGTCACTAGCGGATCCGGTTTCGGCTCTCCCCTCCTGTCAGCTCAGATCTGGGGGGAGGGAGCGGGAGAAGGAGGAAAAAAGGACTAGCACAGGGGCAAAGTGGGCAGATTTTTAGAAATTTGACCTATTTTTAATTTGTAAAAAAACTAAACAAATTTGACCTCCTACCTCTGTCAGAAAATTCTGGATCCGCCAGTGCACTAAGTGACTAAGCCTAAACCTGAGCCTAAGTCTAAGCCTAAGTGAAAGCCTAAGCCTAAGCCTAAACACAAGCTTCAAAGTGGCTGTCCTACAGACACAGTCCCACAGAGTGGCTTTCGACATACAATAAGCCTTATTTTCAGTGAGAAACTGACAGACAGAGAGACAAAGACAGACAGGTACACTGTACATACCTACGTATTTTCACGTTCCACCGATGGTGCCCAACGTTCCACCGATGGTGCCCAACGTTCCACCGATGGTGCCCAACGTTCCACCGATGGTGCCCAACGTTCCACCGATGGTGCCCAACGTTCCACCGATGGTGCCCAACGTTCCACCGATGGTGCCCAACGTTCCATCAATGGTGCCCAACGTTCCACAGTGCCCAAACTTTGCAACCGGTGCCCAACGTTCCACAGGTAGTGCCCAACGTTCCATAGTGCCCAACGTTCACACAGTCGTATCGCTGCATTTGGTAAAACAATGGTGTATGAATGGTGGATGGCAGCGTATGGCGTAGTGGTAGAGAATCGGCCTCTTGCGCGCACGGTCCTGGGTTCGTTTCTTGATGGACACACTAGGTCGAGGACTTCCTTATCAGTGGATTTTCTCGTGCTGTCGCTACCCTAGATTACAGATGGCGTTCTTCCGAATGTCTTTGTCTAATTATGAGGCTCTCAAGAATTCTCCAGGGAGAGAGAGCGAGAGAGAGAGAGGCAGCCTTGCAGACCTGCAGCTGCAGCTGTTCCGCCCTGTCGACGCGCTCTCCGACGTGCTTGACCGCCTCTCCGAGTCTCCGCAGTCTCTCCGCGTACTCGGCCCACATCCGCTGCGCGTTCTGGCCCAGTCTCGACATCTCCGCCTTCGTCTGCCGCTCGCTGGCCGCCGACGAGGCCAGCTGCGACTCCAGCTGGCCCAGTCTGAAGGCACACACGTGACGACAGAGGCCAGAGGGTGGCACCTTTCATCTATGTAATCGCTTTTCGGAGTTGGTGCAGAAAATTTGGAAAAGCACAGAGGTAACTTTCGGTGAAAGCAGGGGCCGGCGTTTGTAGTAGTTGCAGTTGTTGGCCGGCGCTTATGCGGTTTTACAACAGAAAAGACGCAAAGCAAAACAAAAATATATACAAATCTTGATGTTAAAAATCTAGACAGCTGGCGGGAGGGCCAAGGGTTGCCGGGCGGGGGCATGTAGTACGGGATGGCTAACTGGCAGGTCGCACCTGGCCCTGTTCTCGTTGAGGTCGTGCAGGGCGGCGTTGAACTTCGCCTCCAGCTCCGCGTAATCCGCCGTCTTTGAGGTCACGACAGCCTCCAGGCTCTCCAGCTTGCCCGTCGCCACTGCCAGCTGCAAGCGCCTCCACACAACCATGCATCGCTCTCTCCAGGCAATGAGCAACACAAGACGGAGAAATACAAAGATCCGGGAAGGGTAGAGACATATGAACTACCGCTAACCACACCGTCCATCACGACCCCCCCCCCCCCACACACACACACACACAGTAGAAAGACAGCTGGCGGGCGGGCAAAGCCTGCCAGGCAGGGACACCGGTTGCATGTGTATGGGATGGCTAGCTCGAGAGCGAGTCTAGCTCGTTGACCCCCCCCCCCCACCTTCACCCAGAGGGTGGTCACGTTATGGTCAAATCATTCAGCACCGACCCCGAGGAACTCCGAATTTCCAATTCTAGAATTAAGAGACCCCAATCGTCCAGAAACCAATGTCCACAGCACGCACACACCTCCTGCTCTAGTCTCTGCCTCGTCTGATTGAGGTCGGCGTGGAGGCTCTCGCACTTGGTGCTCAGCGTCTCGTTGCGTTTGCTCAAGAAGCGCTTCTGCTCTTCAAGACTCTCGAGCTGTCGGTCCTTGAACTCGCCCTCCTTGGTCTGCTCGGCCATTTTCTCCTCCAGGCCGGCGGCCTTTGCCTTTGCCTCGCCCAGAGAGGCCTCGAGCCCCACTAGAGGCCGAGGGCAAAACGGGCAAAATGCGTAAAAAACGCAAAAAGTCAAAATGCCGAGGGCGGGAGTCGAACCGGCGTGTCGACGGAGCTCCTGATTCTTGGCCCGCAGTTGAGCGTTGTCCTGCTCGAGGCTGCGGCTCTGCTCCGTAGCCTTGGACTGGTCGAGGCGGAGCAGGCTGCATTCCGCCTCGGTCTCCTGCAGCCTGAAATTCTAATAGGCTCTGTGTGTGTGTGTGTGTGTGTGTGTGTGTGTGTGTGTGTGTGTGTGTGTGTGTGTGTGTGTGTGTGTGTGTGCGCGCGCGCGCGCGCGCTCAAACTGCTGCATGCGCGCGCAAACTGTACAGTGGCGTAGCCAGGATTTGGTTTCCAACTTTCCAGGGAGGGGGCACAGATTTGCAACTTTTTAACAGGGTACCCCTGGTCCCCCGCAGGCAAAAATTTTGAGATTTTGGGCTACTTTTGAGCATTTGAACCTATTTTGGGTTACTTTCGAGTATGTTGAGCCTATTTTGGGCTACTTTCGAGCAATTTTAACCCTATTGTGGGTTACTTTCGAGCATTTTGAACCTATTTTGGGCTACTTTCGAGAAATTTTAACCTATTTTGGGCCACTTCCGGGCAATTTTAACCTATTTTGAGCTACTTTCGAGCATTTTTAACCTTACAACCGAGCTACAATGCTTTCTCTCTCTCTCTTCTTTTGCCTGGGCACTTTTGCAACAGGGCTGTTGCAAAAGTTGTTGCATTTTTTGGGCTTCACACCATCTCGGGGAGGGGTATACCCCCTACCCCTCCCCTTTAGCTACGCCACTGAAACTGTACAGACAGGCACACACCAACACCAACACACACACACACACACACACACACACACACACACACACGCGCGCACTGCACAGGCCACAGTCAGTGACTGTCAGTCACCCCATTTGGCATTCTGCCCACCTCTTGGCATTTCTCGCCAGCTCCGCTTGCAAGTTAGCAGCTGTTGTGCCAACACCGCTGGCGCTACCACCCGCCTGCTGCCCATAGTGCTGGTCAGCTGGTGCGCTGTTGCCAGTGCCAGAGCTGACTGCACGGTGGTGGTGCTTTTTGGGCTTCTTGGCGCCGATTCTACTGAGATTGTCCAGCGTCGAGTGGAGCTCGCGACTCACGTTCCGGCCAGCACCACCACCACCACCACCCGTCGGGCCGGGCTGGCCTTGTTGCTGCAAAGAAGGGAAGAGCGTTGATCCATGTGATAACTGGTAGTGAGGTAGTGATATGCATGCATTGTGGCTGGCAACTACATTACAATTCTTAGTTCAAAACTATGTAACGTGAAATAAATAAAAGTTTCATTCAGTGTACGTACATAAATGAATTACGTAATCAATTTCACCACCATACCTGTAACCGAAAATTGGACCTGGGTAGAGGGTTCGAGCACTTCCAGGGGGGAGGGTGAAAAACTGGAGGGGGGGGGGGGGTCTGGAGATGAACAAATAGGCAATTTTTGGTCGATTTTTATTAAAAAAAAATTGTAAAAACCTTAAAATGTGCAATTTTTAGAATTTGTGGAGAGGGGTTTGGGAGTCGCACAAACCTCGAGGGGGGTGTGGGTAGAGTCAAACCCAGCAAACCCTGGAGGTGGGACACACCCCACAAATCCCCCCCCCCCAAGTTACAGGTATGTTCACCAGTCACCCAGCCCTCAAACCCTCATAAAATTGGCAACTCCCTGCCAACCCCCCCCCCCCTCCAATTTCCTTGGTAAGGGGAGGGGGGAAGAAAGATTGCATTGCCCCACCCCCAACCAACCTATGCTGCATGCAGACTACGGAACTAAAATCCTAGCTACGCAAGCAGTGGCACGCACATAGACGCTCGAAACCAAGTCCCAAACCCTGTTCATTTGTTGCACTTGCTGTTGATGCATTTGTTGTTGCTGTTGTTGTTGTTGTGCCATTTGCTGTTGCTGCTGCGAATAGGCGTAATAGGCTGACGCGTCGTAGCTTTGCTGCTGCGTCCCATTAGGCTGAGCATAGAACCCATAGGCGGTTGCGGTCTGCTGAGCCTGTTGTTGAGGCTGACCGTAGGCGTTGTAGACCTGTTGAGGTTGCTGAAATGTTACAGGCCATGTATAAATCATTGTTCTTCATTTCGTTTTGCGCTAGTTTAGAATAAAAGTGGTGCAAAGACACGTACGGCGTAGTAATACTGGCCCGGCGGCGCGCCGGGAAACGCCATTTCGAATAAGGAATTTCTTGGGAAGAACGTGTAACCACTGCAATCTTAGCCGCAAATCAAAATTCTTGTTCGACAACACAGTACTACTAGTAAAACACATATAAGACAATGTATTCGCATACTTACCGTAATTGTACCGCAGATGCTAAAAGAGGGCAGTTGGATCATTTTGGATTTGCTGGCAAATGATTTTTATAAAAGAGCTGACTACAGCTTCAGAAATTTCATCCTAGCAGTTGGGATTTGCGCATGTTCAACTGGGTGAATGAATTAGTGCTGCTTGAGCAGAAAATGCATCCTGAGTTGCGCGGCTTTGAAATTACCTCTGTGTTGTGTATCCATGGCAACGCCAAAGCGAAATTCGAACGCTAAAAAGACGTCAAAATGCCTTTCGAGGACTATACAGCTCCCGTTGTGAGTTTCTTCGCTACATCTCAGAAGTCCAAGTCAACAACGGATTCCAAGAGTAACCAGACGACGCCCTTGGTGACAACCGAAGCGGAAACCCAATCTTTGGACACTGCAAACCATGTGCTTTGTCAGACGGAAAACCTGACAGACAGTAAAGGCTTTGTCGAAAACCCTAATTGGCAGAGCGTTGCAGCTTTCCTAAAGTTGATTTTGATGTTTGGCACGATGACCAGCTTTTAAAAGTTGAGATTCGTATTTAGAACCGTTGAGAAAACGGTACTGGAAGCGATACAAGAGAACATAGACAACCAAGCTGCGTTCAGCCGGTATTTCAAATCGATGGCAGCGCTGAATGACGATGTTGATGACATTGAGCGTTTGCTCATCTTGAAGCACGGCGTCACTGCAGAATCCGTAAGTTGTTGGAGTTCCATAAAAAAATTGCTGTGGTATTGGTGCAGTGCAAATGGTGTGAGAAATCTGTAAAAAAATTCAGCAAGAACCACAAATGGCAGTGCAAGCTCTGGATTGGAACAGCACTGGGACCACAGTGGTCGTTGGCTATGGCCACTCGCAGCATGAGAACTGGTGCACGCACAAAGGTTGTGTAAACACGGCATTTGTTGCACATGATGTTGCTAAACTATAGCTGATGTAGGTATGTTTGGAATTTCAGGCCTGCTATGCTCGTGGAATGTTGAAAGGAGGCGTCTGGATCCGCACAAGGCGGACGTCTGCATCGACTGCCCCAGCTGCGTGTCCTCGGCCAAGTGCCATCCGCTGCAGCCGACCCTGGTGGCCGTGGGTTGCGTAAACGGGGCAGTAGCTGCGTTGGAACTGGAGGAAAATGGCCGAGATTTCGACGCATTCGACAAGAAGGCAGTGGCGTAGCCAGGACTTGATTTCGGGGGGGGGGGAAGTCCAATTTCGGCCAAATTCTCAATTTTGCAACAGGGGGGACCCTGTCGAATTTTTTGGACATTGTGCCATTTTGGCTGGGGAAGCTTTAGACACTCTCTCATCCAATCTGTTTACACGCTTTGCGCTCGTTTGTCTGACTACATTCACACCAAAACGTTAGCAATGTTGTCAAAACGGTCGATTTCCGTGCAAAAAATAGCGCCGCAGGCCAATTTTTTAGAGTAGGGTAACGAACTTTCACGGTTTTTAATGCAAAACAATGCGCCGCAGGCGAAAATTGGGCTCTTTAGTGTCGTCTTTATCATTATTTTCATTGAAATTGATAAAAATTCTCAGATTGGCACTTTTGGGACAGAGGGTACCCAATTAAAAAATTTTAGGTTCGGAGAATTTCGGGGGGGGGGGGAAGCTTCCCCCCCTCCCCCCCCCCCTTGGCTACGCCACTGCAAGAAGGCCGCGACGAATGGCGGCAGAGACGAGGAGCGAGAGACTGGGCACACCGAGACGGTATAGTTTCCTTAAGCTTGGTCCCGTGGCGGTCGAGTCTCAAAAGTGGCTCTCACGAACGCCTAGATCACCTCACTGAACTGGATCCGGAACCCATTCTCCGGGCAGTCAGCGGAGTGGCTCCTTGTGTCCAGCGGTCTCGACGGCCGCGTGCTCGTCTGGTCTCGGTCCAGGACCGGTCGATCCCTGGAGTTGACGGGAGTTTTCGCGCTGCAACGGGGCGCGCTGCCCCGAAGACTGAGATCCAGGGCGCGTATGCACAGTTCTAGACTCAAGTTCGAGATTCTAGCATTTGCTTGAACTTGAGTCTTGACTTGAATTAGATGCTACTGAAGCGGCGTATGCACAGTTCAAGCACGGCACATGCTTGCTCAAGACGCTACGTCAAGCAGAAGCTCGAAACTAAAACGTGATTTACGTGACTATTCTTCATATATCAACTGTAAAACGCAGTGAAACTAAGCATTCGCAGTGAAAATGAGTCCGTCAGACGACAACCAAAGCTATTTCAGTCAATTAAAGCAAAGAAAATGCAAGGAACGAGTGTACCCAGTTAAGCAAGCTAAGCAAGTTAAGATTAAGATTAATTAAGCCGAAAAAAATCGACTGCACTTCCAGGCAGACGACCACTGTCCTTAGGGGTTTTTTTTAATATCATTTCCGTTATGTGAGCGATTTTATGCCTGACATTCGCTAGTGAAGCGATACCGCTACCGCTTGTAGCTCGCAATTTTCCATCTCTTTCGGGTCGGCAGATTCAAAAAGGAAACGCGTACTCGCGTTCTTGCATGCGTCGCATATCTCTCTGCTGTTGCCCACATCTCCAAGCCTTTTTAACAACAAAAATTACAATTTAGCGTTCAAGAAAAACAACCTAGACTGATATTGAGCTGTCTTGAGCTTGAGTCTTAAAAATGGGTAGACGCTACTCTAGACGGAATCATTTGCTCGACTGTGCATACGGCCAGACAAGTGCATGCTCGAATCTTCAAGACTCAAGCAAATGCTATGCTAGATTTTCGACTGTGCATACGCGCCCAGGACCGGAAAGCAGGATCGGGAGACCGGAATCTCGAGCGCAGCATTCAGTTCCGAGGACTCCACACTGTTTCTCGCCGGAGGGGAGACAGGAGCGCTGCTGCACTGCTCCCTGTTGGCCACCGACCCAATTGGTTAGCTGTTGTTGTGTGCTCTGGCTAGAAGTGCTGCAGCGCTTTGCAGTTGAGCATAGCATCTGCGGCTACAGGTACAGGCTGTAGCAAGCCTAGTGCGCGATTCAGGCAGCCTATCGACGCACACCGTTCACAGTCCGCTCGTCATGAATCTTCGCGGCAACCCATCCGCGTCCGCCGTCCTCTCCTGCAGCGCCCATCCTGCGCATCGAAATCTGTTTCTCGTCTGCTCTGCAGACGGAGTCGTGTCAATTTACGACGCCCTGAGGGTGGACCCATTGCTGCAAGTGGAACCAGCGACGCAGAAGGGCCTCTGCTGCGCCCAGTGGCTGCCGAGTCGGCCTGACGCGGTTGCGGCCGTCTCCAGGGACGGCAGGGTGCACTTTCTTGCCATCAACGGCAAGGACAAAATTGGCACCGAAATCAAATCACTAAGCGTTCTCGAAGGAAGTGCAAGTGCAGCGCAACAACTGACGGCTGCAGCTTTCAACCAGAATGCGGTGAAACTCTTTGCTGCGGGAGACTCCGATGGCAATATTTCGGTGTGGAAAATCAGAGGCGCTGCGCTTCTGGAGAGCTTCGGCAGCGAAGAGCAAGGAGCACTCGAGAGTCTGCTGAAAGTCAACCGGGAAGAAGAATGAGAAAGTACAAATCGATGGAAGTCGATAGAAATCAACCGTAAGTGTGTGTGGAGTAACACGCGAAAAGCGCATTGTCCGGGCAATATTCGGCAGAACATGACAATTTTGAGCCTTTGGCCCATGAGCAGTCCAACGCACATGTGACATACGCACGCCAAAACCTGACGTTCTTTTCGAATGTTTGCACATGCTTAGGCAATTTTCTCGCTCCTTTCCAATTCTTGAACTGCTGCAATATCGAAAAGCGAAACATTTCGTGATAATTCTGATACAATTTGAGCCGTACAAACAGTGCATTATTTTCGCAATTTTACCCCAATCCAAACGTGTCAAGACGACAGTCAAAATTTACAATTCCGCCCCTGCATAACGCATCCACGTTCATCCAGCTCGAATGAGAATTCTCATTCTCCTGGCAGGGAATTTCATTTCATTCGAGTGGAAAATTATAGCATTTGAGATTCCAGACGTTGCTAGGCGACTAATGCACCAGGTAGTATTTTTTTTTGCGACTTAGTTCAAGTCCTGCCTGTCCAATAATCCCTGCCCGGCTCGATACGCCAGCGATCTTTTCTCAAACCTAGAACATCCACCTGGCACATAGCCAAAGCAAAATGCCCGTATGGTCTCTTTGGTGACTCAGCAGCTTGCGAAGCCAACTTGGGGCCATTATGGGGCTCTGCATGGCCCGTCCTAGTCGTAGGGGCGAGCCACTGCTCGTCAAACCAGCGCCATCGGTCAATCTTTGGTTTTCTTGAATTGTCATTGTGTACACTAGCCGCTTCAACTCAGGACTCCTGCTTGCAAAGTGCTCCAAAGTGGTTCAGTATCAATATTTTCATGTCCTCTGTAGTGTCTCATCGTCAATACAATGTGTCATAAAATCCTGCTGCGAATGCTCAGTTGAAAAGCAACAATGACGAATCTGTAAAGTGCTGCAGCAAAAGCCAAAGGAAGTCAACCAATGCAACCAATGCACTTCTGCAATACATGAAAACATTTTACAGTACCTTGAATGTTGTAACGCTTTATTCTTGCGTCCAGTCATTACATTCGATATTAAAAATTTGACACTATCTTGGGCAGACGCCATAAATCCCATACTTTGTGGCGGCGGGCTAATTGCTTTAATCAACCCTTCAGAGCCAGCTAATAATAATTGGCTTTTTTGTATAATCTGCATGGTTGCTCACATATGTTCATGCATCGTGATCTGCAGGCGCAGTGCTGCAGCTTCCCGATCGGCTTGTGCACGCGCCACCGACTGCTCGGTAGTCTGCTATAAATAATTGCACCGCAAAACATTTGAGCGCCGTTGAGAAACTAAATAATACATTTCTTCTGAAGCTCCTTGACCGCTCTGCAGAACTCGTCGAAATTTGTGAACGGCCTCTCTTCCTCTTGGAGCGACTTGCCAAAGCGGCGCTCTCATCCTGCCTGCTTGTGCAAGGCCTTTGGACCTGCTCTAAGCTAGGATCGCTGTCCGACGCTTCCAATTCCCTAACACTAAAGAATGATCACGCCCCATCCTCAGGCTTAGGCGCAGGCCCAGGCTTATACGCTTAGGTAGGCTTACGCTTAGGCAGGGATACACACGTGTGCGTGCGTGCGCGCACGCGCGAGTCCGTGCGTGCATGCGTGTGCGCTTGTGCGTGCGTGCGTGCGTGCGTGCGTGCGTGCGCGAGTCCGTCCGAGCGTGCGTGCGCGAGTCCGTGCGTGCGTGCGTGCGTGCGTGCGTGCATGCGTGCGTGCGTGCGTGCTTGCGTGCGTGCGTGCGTGTTTGCGTGCGTGCGTGTTTGCGTGCGTGCTTGCGTGCGTGCATGCTTTCGTGCGTGCGTGTGTGAGGGAGTGCGTGCGCGAGTCTGTGCGTGCGTGCGTCCGTGCGTGCGTGCGTGCGTGCACGCGTGCGTGCGCGAGTCTGTGCGTGCTTGCGTACGTGCACGAGTCCGTGCGTACGTGCGTGCATGCGTGCGTGCGCGCTCGCATATATAGGTATGTTCGGGCTTTTTTACCCTCAACTTGAACCATATTCCGTGCGTGTTTGCGTGCGTGCGTGCGTGTTTGCGTGCGTGCGTGCGTGCGTGCGTGCGTGCGTGCGAGCGGTCGTTCGTGCGCGCGTGTGCGTGCGTGCGTGCGTGCGTGGGTGGGTGTGCGCGCGCGGCCGTGCGGGCGGGCGTGCGAGCGTGCGTGCGGGCGCGCGCGTGCGTGGGTGCGTGCGTGCGTGCGTGCGTGCGTGCGTGCGTGCGTGCGTGAGTGCGTGCGTGCGTGCGTGCGTGCGTGCGTGCGTGTTTGCGTGCGTGCGTGCGTGTTTGCGTGCGTGCGTGCGTGCGTGCTTGCGTGTGTGCATGCGTTCGTGCGTGCGTGCGTGCGGGAGTGCGTGTGCGAGTCTGTGCGTGCGTGCGTGCGTGCGTGCGTGCGCGAGTCTGTGCGTGCGTGCTTGCGTGCGTGCGCGGAGTCCGTGCGTGCGTGCGTGCGTGTGTGCTTGCGTTCGTGCGTGCGTGCATGCGGGAGTGCGTGTGCGAGTCTGTGCGTGCGTGCGTGCGTGCGTGCGCGATTCTGTGCGTGCGTGCGTGCTTGCGTGCGTGCGTGCGTGCGTGCGTGCGTGCGTGCGTGCGTGCGTGCGTGCGTGCTGGCGTACGTTCGTGCGTGCGTGCGTGCGTGCGTGCGTGCATGCGTGCGTGCGTGCGTGCGTGCGTGCGTGCGTGCGTGCGTGCGTGCGCGAGTCCGTGCGTGCGTGCGTATGTGCGTGCGCGCCTGCGTGCGTGCGTGCGTGCTTGCGTTCGTGCGTGCGTGCGCGCCTGCGTGCGTGCGTGTGTGCGTGCTAGCTAATGCGTGCGTGCGTGTGCGTGTAATACAAGTTTTTATGGCGTCAACACCTCAAAACAAAGTAAAAAATAATAAAAAGTTCAAACTTTTTATAGCATTAACACGTGCAAAACAAAAAAGTTATAAACAAAAAAGCTACATGTATTTTTATGGCAGAGGTTTGATCCCAGAACCTCCAGAAAAGTAGCGTACACCATAACACTACACCATTGATCTGTATGGAATGCCTTTCTAAACACTTCTGATAAGTCAGAAGCACGCAAAAATGTGCTGTATTATCATATAATTTATTTATATTTGCATAACACATGGATTACGATAGCTTCAGTAGTGCAACTCTTATTTTGATGGTAAAATGTGCCAAGCAATCTTCATACAAAATTTCAGCTCAATCCATCCAGCAGAACTCTCTGTGCTGCATTGCAGACAGAACCCATAAACAGTCATACTACTGTAGAAAAGGATAATGCTATATCTTGTCATTACTGTAGCAGATTGGAAAACGAATGCCAGATTCGTGATCAACGTGGTCAATTACATATCTCCCAAGCAGATTTGACGCTGAATTCTCAAATTCAATCAAGCGCAATTTGCATATTTAATGCACAATATCTCGCGATTACGGTATCGCACTGGAACATGGATGTGATATTCGTGATCAGCACGGTGGATTACATATGTCCCAAGCAGAATTGACACTGAATTCTCAAATTCGATCAAACACGTATGGGAAATTTGCGTAACTCAAGGATTACGGTAGCTTCAGCGGTGCCACTCATATTTTGACGATGAAATGTGCCAAGCGATCTTCATACGAAATTTCAGCTCAATCCATCCAGCACAACTCGCTGCGCTGCGTTGCAGACAGACAGACAAACATTGTGCTTTAGTAATATACAGGGTGGGCCAAAAAAAAGTACCCTTTTGCATTTTCCATAACTAGGCCAAACGGTAACGGATCGGGCTGAAATTTTGTGTGCATATAGCCAAGTAGGATCTGCACATGCCCTCCAAATTTTATTTCGATTCCTCCACCCTTGCCCGTTTTATGCCCGTTTTCCCAAAAACACCCAATTTTCGAAGTGACGGACCACATGAAAATGGGCCAAAAAAAAAGTACCCCCTTCTATCTCGGCCGATCGGGGACGGATCCGGCTAAAATTTTGCAAGCTGAAAGGCACCCCCAATTCTACCTCAAACGCCAAATTTCAGCTCCTTCTGTTAAGGCTTGCTGTAGTAACAGAGATTCAAACCGTAATGCAAAATGCGCATTTTTACCAAACTGTTGCTTCATGCGTGTTTATAATAATATTACTGTGCAACTGATTTTGGCCTTGCCGAATTTTCTTGAAGAATGGCGTATTCGGCTGGTCTGGCAGCCATCATTTGGAATTATTATTCAAATCACAAATTTGGAGCAAAAAAAAATTTTCGGCTTTTGAAGGGCGATCACAACGTGACTCTCAGTGGCATTCAAGGATTCCTCCAGCGAACCAGTGTGCGATGTGTGTGTGTGGATTCGCAGTGTGATTCTTGACCGAAAGAACGGTTTTCGAAAAGCTCGTCTGAGGGCGGTTGTGTTGCAGAACGGCGCTCAAATCGAGCACATGTTTAGAAAGATTTGAAGATGGCGGTTTGATGTGTGTGTAGCGCGCACTACAGCAAGCCTTGACAGAAGGAGCTGAAATTTGGCGTTTGAGGTAGAATTGGGGGTGCCTTTCAGCTTGCAAAACTTTAGCCGGATCTGTCTCGATCGGCCGAGATAGAGGGGGGTACTTTTTTTTGGCCCATTTTCATGTGGTCCGTCACTTCGAAAATTGGGTGTTTTTGGGAAAACGGGCATAAAACGGGCAAGAGTGGAGGAATCGAAATAAAATTTGGAGGGCATGTGCAGATCCTACTTGGCTATATGCACACAAAATTTCAGCCCGATCCGTTACCGTTTGGCCTAGTTATGGAAAATGCAAAAATGGTACTTTTTTTTTTGGCCCACCCTGTAGATGTATGCACCGCACTTGCAATAAAATAAAGAAATCATCTTGCCAGAAAACATTAAAAAAAGATGGTCGGTGGGGAGTGTGGGGTAAGTGGGTGGGCGGGCCGCGGGAGGGAGGGGGCTGACTTCCCACGTCCAAACCTCGTTACAGTTTTGGATGGCTCTACCTAGTGTGCAAATTTTTAAAACAAATCAATGAGTAGAGTTAACCAATAATTGCACTTCCAGCCTGTGGAAACATCGAAAAGAATGTCGAAACAGAATGTCGCTCTGATTGTAGAACCTTCCGACGCGGAACTGATCAAGGAGACTTGGTTCGTTAGTCACTACGCCTTCAGTGCACCGACATTAGCATTGCCGCTGTTGTTGTTGAATTAAGGACGACACTAGGAGGCCGTCAATGGCCCATATATCAGGGTGTACGCGTCAGCGTACAACCCTAATATGTGACCACTTCTCAATGCGGGTTTTTGAATTTTCGATCGCCTATAACTTTTGATTGCCTGAACGGATT
>JASAMY010002923.1:0-27799 GCA_030248085.1 Paralinhomoeus sp. GSCO2_6 | reverse complement strand
TTTGTTTAGGACAGGGATCGGGGGCATGTGGACGCCGTTTTGGGCGGCCGGCCTGGCAGCCCTACGAAGGGCTCGGTTCGCCCTCCATAGGTGTAACTGGGTAGGGTGTTGATATGTCGCCAAGACGCACTACACAGACACATACGTGACATTTGTGACACAGCGTATATTAGCACTACCGCTACTAGTACGTGAGAGAAAATTGATATACTCAAAATAGATTTGTCTTGCTTAGCCGTACGCACGCTCAAACTGATAGGCAAGGACAAATCAAGTGGCGTGACCTTCCTCAAGATTCGAACTCAAGATGGCGGAGCCGGCAGCTGCATCGAAGTTGCCGCTCCCATCGATCGACAAGTTCATGCCGCACCCAGGAGAGCCTCCCGTGCCTTTTCGGCAGTGGTTTAAGACGTTCAGCCGTCTTCTCCTGATGGTCGACGACAGGCAGCCAAGCGCGCAAAAGCTGACCCAGAACCAGAAGAACAATTATCTGTATCTGATGCTGGGCAGCGAGGGGTCGCGGATTTTCGACACGAATCCCGCCTCCGACACAATCGACACGGCCACGTACGACGCCTTCTCGAGCGCTGTCGAAGCGCAGTTCCAGCCGCCCGTCAACGAGGCGACGGCCTGCTTCGAGTTCTACCGCCGCGACCAGGCGCCCACAGAAACCACAGAGGAATACCTGACCGCGCTCCGCCAGATGGCTCACGACTGCAATTTCGGAAACGTGCAGGACAAGCAGCTGGCGATTCGGCTGATCTGCGGCTGTCACGACAAGGAGACCCAGCGTCACCTGCTGGCTCTCGACGAAGTCAAGCTTCCAGAGGTCGTAAAGATGATGCAGGCCGAGGAGCGGGCCAGGGACAACGCCGCAGCGATGTCGAAGAAGCGACAGACGCTAGGCGTGGCGCGCACACAGCCTCAAGCCGGGCCAAGCCGCGTCTGGCCGAATGTTGCGACGAAGCCGTGCCCGGGCTGCGGAAAGGCCGGCCACACGTTCAAATCGTCCGCCTGCCCGGCAGCCAAGGAGCCAAGGCCAACTTCCTGAGGCCGCTCAACTTGCTGCCCCGGCTGAAAGTGGACAACGTACAGTCGACCGCGCCAGCTGTTGAGGAGGTGAAGGAGCTGATAAAGGAGATGTGCAACGACAAGCTCGGGCGCTTCCCCGATTCGCAGCACAAGATCCACCTCAGCAGCGACGTCAGGCCGTTCGCAGCCAAACTGCGTTCCATCCCCCTCGCCAGGCGTGACGAGGCGATCGCTGAAATTCAGCGCATGGAAGAGGCTGGCGTCTGGGAGAAGGTCGACTACGCTGACTGGGTCCACCCGCTGGTGACAGTACCGAAGCCGAACGGCAAGGTCCGCATCACCACAGACCTCCAGCAGCTCAACAAGTACGTCGTCCCGGACCGCTACCCACTGCCAAACATCAAGGACGTCCTGCTCGACATCAGCGGTGCCCGGTTCTTCACAAAGCTCGACCTCAGAAAGGCGTACTACAACATCGAACTGGCGCCAGAGAGTCGACACCTTACGACTACGATCACGCCCATCGGACTTTTCCAATACAAAGCGCTCCCGATGGGTCTCAAGGACGCAGGAGCAGCCTTCCAGAGGCGCGTCGCGGCGACGTTAGCGGACTGCGAGGGATGCAGCTACTACCTCGACGACATCCTCGTCTACGCAACGACGCGCCAGCAGCTCGACGACCGCGTGAAGAAGGTGCTCCACCGACTCAAGGCCAAAGAATTCCGGCTCAACGAGAAGTGCCAACACAGTGTTGAGAGCGTGAGTTTTTTGGGCCACCAGCTGTCCGCCGATGGCATCCAGCCAGACAGCAAAAATACCGAGTCAATTGTCAATATGAGCGAGCCGCGGTCTGTCAAACAAGTGCTCTCGTTCCTCGGCTTGGTCAACTACTATGGCGAGTTCATCAAGAACATCACAGAGCTCAGCGAACCGCTCCGGAAGTTGACCCGAAAAGGCGAGAAGTTTGAGTGGACCAGCGACTGCCAGCTCAGCTTCGATACTCTGAAGAAACTCGTCGCAGACAAGCTCAAGCTGCACATCTTCGACCCAGAAGCGCCCACAACAGTCACAACCGACGCTTCGAATGTCGGTCTCGGCGCAGAGCTGTCACAAGTGCAGAATGGCAGGCGCGTGTCCATCGCGTTTGCCAGTCGCACGCTCAACGACGCAGAGAGGCGCTACGCCACGAACGAGCGAGAAGCGCTGGGCTGCGTCTGGGCGATCGAGCACTGGGCCAAGTTCCTCGAAGGTCGACCTTTCGTGCTGCGGACCGACCACCGTGCGCTGACCGCCATACTCGATGGCCACGGGACGGGACGAAAGGCCGACAAGTTCGCCAGATATCAAGAGCGTCTGGAACGGTTCGACTTCACCCCAGAATACATTCGTGGTGAAGACAACAGCATTGCCGACGCGCTCTCGAGACTGGCGACAGCGGCAGAAGAGCATGGAGTCATGCGCAAGAACGACATTCTGCTGCTACGCGACGACTTGCAAGCCCAAACGGCCGGCGACGAGACCCTTTCAAAAGTAGTGAGCTACGTCAACTCGCGCTGGCCGAAAAAGTCAGCTCTAACAAGTGAAGAACTGCCTTTCTTCCACGTCAAGGATGAACTCAATGAAGCGGATGGCTTACTGAAGCGAGGCGATCGACTGGTCGTCCCTGTCGCCGAACGCCGCCGCCTGCTCAACGACGCCCACCACGGCCACCCAGGAATCGTCCGCATGAAGAGGAAGTTGCGCGAAAAGTACTGGTGGCCCGGCCAGGACAAGGACGTCGAGACGACGGTGGCCAACTGCAACCCCTGCAACAGTAGTGGGAAAAAGACTCGACCAGTGCCGAAGACCCGAATTGAGCCGACGAGCCAGCCAGCGAGCCACTACGGACTGGACATAACAGGGCCATTCTACAATAGGCAGTACATCGCCTGCCTCATCGACTACCAGTCCAAGTTCCCAGAGATCATGACAGCTGCCGAGATGACAACTGAGCGAATCGTCGAATGGCTCAGCGACGTCTTCGCAAGATACGGCAATCCCAACGCCATGACCACCGACAACGGACCCCAGTTCAAGAGCGACCAGTTCAAGACGTTCTTGAGGAACCGCGACATCGAACACAAGCCGACAGCGGTGTACAACCCTCAAGAAAACGGTCTGGTGGAGGTGTTCAACCGATACATCAAAACTGGCGTCCAAACCTTCACTGCGGAAGGAGTTCCCTGGAAGGCCGGCCTGCGTCGCCTGATGGCGCACTTCCGAGCGACGCCGCCGATGCCGGGAGGACGCAGCCCCGCCGAACTCTTCTTGGGCCACAAGTTCCGCCTCGACTACGAGACAAGGACCGGCAGAACAGCAGTGGAGAAGTCGGCGTCGACTGCGACGGAGGAAAATGAAGAGCCACGCCATCCCAAGGTGCTGCGCTCGTTCTTCAAGAAGGGCGACTGGGTTGTGACGCGGAAGCCACACGCTCACAAAGGTCTCAGTCCCTACAGCGAGCCGAAGCGCGTCGAGGCTGTACTCGGCTACTGGACCTACCGCCTGAGCGACAACCAAATCTGGAATGCTCGCAAGATCAAGCGCTACAGCAACGACAACCAGACGTTCCTGAGCGAACAGCTCGCCGACTACGACGACGCCGCCCCTCCGCCACAGCCGCGCCGATCCAAACGAGCTAATCTCGGACGCCCTCCGACGAGATTTTCCCCCGGGCGAAAATCTGGGGGAGGACGATGATATGTCGCCAAGACGCACTACACAGACACATACGTGACATTTGTGACACAGCGTATATTAGCACTACCGCTACTAGTACGTGAGAGAAAATTGATATACTCAAAATAGATTTGTCTTGCTTAGCCGTACGCACGCTCAAACTGATAGGCAAGGACAAATCAGGTGTAGGTAGGGTTCACCCCCCCCAGCTTCAGTCAATCCTGCACGAAAAGTAGGACTACCCCCCCCCCCCCCCAAGCTTTAGTCAATCCTGCACTGACTACACGTTTCCCCTGTGGCTGAGTTGTGTTTCTCATACTTCCCAAGGTGTTTTTCAGGCCTGTGAGCAGCATTTATTGTCCAAATGTCAAAAACTTCGCGTGCTGCGCTGTATTTTACGCACCTACACACCATTTTGGAGTCTTTTGGGCGCGTTTTCGGCCAAAAAATCACCAAATTTTGCCTGCCGCGCTGTTTTTTTGCTCCAACTGACCAATTTTAGAGTCACTGAAGCGCGTTTTTGGCCGAAAATTCACAAATTTTTGCCTGCGGCGCTGTGTTTTCAGCATTCACGAAGCATTTTCTAGGTCATTATTGAGGCTGGAAAAAGAGAAATTGTATCAAATTTGGCCGTGCAGGTCACCCCCAGCGACTTTTGAAAAATCCCAGATTCACCCCCCTCAGCTTCAATGGCCAGTTACACCCATACATGTAACCGGGTTTTTGAAGTGGGGGGGGGGGGTCTGAGAGACTTCTGGGGGGGGGCGTGGGGGGGGGGGGGAGTACTCAGATTTGAAGAGGGAGGGGGTCCCAGAAGGGAAAAAAAATGTTCCAAAATAGTGTCTAAATAGGCACTTTTCAGTCAAAAATAGGTCAAAAATGCCTTAAAATAGGCTATAAATAGCGTTATTTAGCTGTTTTAAGGCCAAAATACACTGAGAAAGGCAAAAAGTACACTACTTTGTACAATTGTTGGCAAGTTGGAAAACTTAAGGAAAATTCTGGGGGGGGGGGGTCTGGGGGGGGGGGGGGCTGGGTAGGGGTAAAATTCTGGCTGGGGGGGGGGGCGGGGCAACCCCCCCGACAGTTACATGTATGGTTACACCTCTGTCGCCCTCCGGGCCCCCCATTGCTCCCTATCAGCGCGGCCATCCACCGTCCCCCCGGCCTGCCCCCCGGTGGAGTGGGCTCCGATGGTGCGTCCATGTCTACCTGCGAGCTGCGGAGTCGGATGTAGAGCGGCGACTGGATAGCTGCTGATTGGCGGTGTGATCAGCAGAGACTCTGGGAGGGCTGTGCCGGGATTGGATCGGCCCGTCAAAGATGGGTTCAAGTAGGCTCTAAGCTGTCATATTGTCATATAACACTACAAAGCACTGAAAAACACAAAGTGGGTACTCCTCCCCCAGTTACAGATAGGTATGTGCCAGAACCGAACGATTGGTTTGGTTATCCAAAGTCAGCTGTCACGTGTGTACGATGCGCCAAATGTATGTGCGAGTCACGTTCAGTTTAGCAAACGCCTTTTTTCTCTCGAACAAAAGAACTTGGCTTAATCGAAGACGCTACTCTTAGAATGGGAGAGCTGAGCCACGCAAGCGCCGTCACTCACGTCACGTCAGCCAGTGTGTGTTCACACAGTGTCCGCAACTGTTTGTGCGGGCGCAGTGGATGTCGTGGAGCAACCAGCAAGCTAAGCGAGCCACAGAGCAGGGGGTTGGGGTCATAATTCCAAGACAGACAATGTCTACACCACTGCGGGGTCTTACAAAAGGGGGGGGGGTAGCGCGAAGCACACCACGCACTTCATGGCAGTTGAACAGGCCTATCTGTGATGGGGAAAAGGTGGAGCGGTTCCTTGAGCCAAAATATAGTCGGTGGCTTCCACACGCAGCAGCTACAATAGTATACATACATCTAGAATGGAAGGACGCAATCCCACCGACTATCTTTCGACTCTAGTTGCATGCATCTTGCAACAACCATAGTCCCGTCCAGAGAGACAGTGTGGCAGGGGGTGGGGGGGAAGGTACTAGTTATCATGGCAGGTTGATGAAGCTGCAGCAGCAGGCATCTCCTTGCCAAAGTTGTTGTCCCCGTACCACGGGTTCTTGGCGAGCCCGTACTCCTTCAGCTGTTGGGCCCCTCCCACAGGGTCCCAAGACCACTCGGGTGGGTGCCACAGCTCCGGCTTCTCGTAGCCCAGCTCTTCGGGCGTCGGGATGCTCAGCTCGTCCAGCGTGGGACGGAGCTGGAAGAAGAGTGCGGATTGAGAGTGTTCAGTGTGTGTCTGTGTGTGTGTGTGTGCGACCTCTCAGATTGAAGTTTACCCTTCCACAACCCTCCAACAGATTTTTTCCTACCGTGTAGACCCTATTTTGGTCCATTTTTCCTCCTGACACCCCTACCAAAATGGCTACCCCCATCAGGATGGTCTCCGACCCTTGGCAAGGTCAAAACCCAGTTGTACATATGTTTGAGGGTGTGCGCTCGTGTGTACGTTTCTGTACAGACAGTAGACTAGCAACTGTGTCGGCGAACACCACTCCCACGGGTGTGCATGTGCGCGTGTGTGTGCGTGCATGATCTCTGCTGTGGGACCTCCTCGATCAGGTATGGGTAGACGGTGCGCTGGTAGCGGCTGATGGAGAGCTTCTTGCGGAGGTACTCGAGGAAGCGGACGGCGAGCGCGAGGTCGCTGACGCGCCGACAGGCGAGCAGCACCTCCTTGCAGATCTCGGGCGTCGGAATGCAGTCCATGTCCGCCAGCTCCGTGAGACCTAAGCAGAGCAGCTGGTCACGGAGGGCGCCCGGAAGGGGGCATGGTGGATATACGGGGGGGGGGGGCCCGGAACCATACCGTACACGGAATTTCAGTGCGCGCTGTTGCGTAATGAAGCATAGAAAGACACGGAAATCGACAAGCGAAACCAGAAACTATTAGCACCGCCCTCCTCATCAGTCCCAATTTCCGTGGGCTCTCATATTTGGGGGGGGGGGGGACCAGGGGAGGGGAGAGCAACCGACATAGGTGGGCTCAGGGGGGGGGGTCTAGGAGGTTCACCCTCCCCTGGCTATGGCCGTCCCGCTTTTTTGCGAGAGCGAGGCCCCCCCTGGCCATCGCCATCCTGGATAACTGCGGGAAACCCTCTCTCAATATTAAAAAAAATGGGTAAAGATGCGTGTTTCTGTTTCTTTTTTCAGTGTAGTATGACCCAAAAACGCCTGAAAAGTGGTATTTACACCTTATTTTGACCCATTTTTTAGACCAAAACGTACCCATTTTACACGTTATTATGGTGCAAAATCCTCCACTTAAACCACCCCCTCCTCAAAATTCTCGATCCCGGACATTTTATTCAGGACGGCTCTAGACCCCCTCGAAACCCCCAGAGACCCCCCTGGCTTTTGGACCAATTGCACCTAGGTGCGATATACGGGCATGGTGGATGGCATGGTGGATGCTATAAGCATACCTGCCCATGGGGGGGGGTATAGGGGGGGTATACCCCTCCCCTGTAAGACCCTATCCCGAAAGACTTTCGGGATTACCCTCCCCCTGGGCTACCTAATTCCGAAACCAAATCGGGATTTTCGGGATACCCCCTCCCCATCTCTATAGCCAACCATCTAGTGCAATGCAGCCGCGCAACTGTTGTGCAAACATTACTTCGGCATTGACTTGGTTGCGCGTTTATCGATTTTGATTGGTACAGCGTTTATCGATTTTTGTTTTAACCGGCACCCAAAGACGCGTAATATGTGTGCACGTACGTTACATAGCATCTGTCTCCTGTAGCCTTTCTCGAGGTACGGGTGTGCAGGGCACTAGGAAGCACTAGTGTGGGCATGTAGGCGAAGGGCAAGCGCGAGCAGGCAGTCAGGGAGGTTTAGCAGATGTTTAGTTTTTTAAGATTAACGCACTACCCATGCGCGCATTTTGCCTGCGGCGCTGTGGTGGGTGAGTGTGCAAGTCACTCTTTGACTAGGGAAGCGTTTTGGGCCAGGACATAGGATTCCCTTAGGTTGACGCTCTAATATGCGAAAAAATGCCTGCAGCGCTGTGGTGAGCGTGCAACTCACCCGTTGGCCAGGTAATATTTAATTCTTAGCAAACCTGGCCAATTACAACCGCCCATTACCGTTAATTTTAAGGAAGAGTTCCTGGTGAGACATAGAAATGGCCAAATTTTCGCCTGCGGCGCAGTTAATTTGCGTGCAGACTGTCGTCAATAGAGCCGCTCCGCCTGTCAGGGCACTGCGAGTACCTCCTGTCGCTTCGCAGCCCACGCGACTGTGTCAGCAAGTGCCAAGTTGCCCGCCACTGGCACTGCAACAGGGTCAGCTGCTAAGCAACTGCATCAGTGGACAGCCAGGCGACTCCAAATTACTTGCTGCCAGCTCCCAAGCAACTGAGTCAGCCAAGTTTAAGCTAACTGCGTCTATGCTAACTAACGATGAGTACATCGAACTTTTAATTAGTTGCAAGGGAGAAGATCGTCCAATGTTCAGAGGACTCAGTCTCATTACTGTAAAAACAGTCAGAGAAAAGTCAACTGCAGCCACAGTGGAAACTTACATCTCACTAAAAGAGTAGCATGCAAATGCTGAACCTGTTGCTGCAGTACTTGCTGAACCTGCTGCTGGTGCTGAGCCTACTGCTGAGGCTTCTGCTGAGCAAGCTGATGAACCAGCAACATTAGGTGATTCCTCCTTTTTCCTCTACAGTTTTATCAGCCCATTCTTCGAACAAGTGGCTGTTCTCTCACCAGATTGTGACTGTGATGGTGTGCAGATGCACACCAAGTTGCAAGCTCACCTGACAACAGCCCACAAGAAAGAAACTGACGCTCTTGGCCTGCAGACTGTATGCAAATGTTCTGCTTGAGCCAGGACGTAGACGCAGATCTCCACCACATTGATTCGTGGTTCGGCCTCCAACACTTGCAGTGCAGTTTCTGTGGTTGTCTACTGTGTCTTCATCGCAGAACACAGGCTACCATTTTTCTTCTTCTTACCATCATACCATGTACATTCATACAGTGTGCTGCTGCATTGCATTGATGGACCATGCATGACACTCACCCACCCACCCACCCTGTGGGAAGTATCCCGAATTGCCCAGTTTACCCACCCCCTGCCTTCAAAAAATTTGGCGATTTACCCCTCCCCTGGCCCAATTTCCATGGGCACCTATGGCTATAAGGGGGCATGGTGGATATACGGGGGGGGGGGGGCGAAACCATACCATACACGGACTTTCAGTGCGCTGTTGCATAACAAAGCATAGAAAGTCATGAAAACCGACAAGCGAATCCGGAATCCACTACCATCGCCCTCCTCACCAGCCCAATTTCCGTGGGCTCTCATATGGCGGGGGGGGGGGAAACAGAGGAGGGGAGCGCAACCGACCTGCCTACCAGGATCCGACTGACTGGGTCTGTTCCCTCACTGGGAGCCGTCAATTATATGTACCACATGACTTAGCAGTTTTAAGTGCGACCAAAATGCGCCCAGTTTGGGGTTCTTCTCACTTATTACCCTAGCATAGCAGACATCGCAGGGAATTCACACTGGCGGGGGGGGGGGGGGAATTATCTTCGCACCATCTCTAAGGCTCCATCCGTCCAGGTCCTCCCTCTGGAACCACGCGAGGAACCGCTTGTCGAATTCTTCTGGCGTCTCTTCCCAGTTGCGCGAGGTGTAAATGGACTTTTGAGCGGGAATATTGAAGACCTTCCCGTCGGCGCGGGTCCACTCCTGCGGCTCTGGGTTCGACCACTGGCGCTGATCGAACTCCTCCACGCCCGGCTTCGGCGACAGCACGTCCGCCCAAAAGCGGCCTACGAAGAGATTTTTTTTTTATTTTTTTTTGCGGATTTTTTTTTGAGAAAACGAAGATTGACGTTTGAAGTTTCCAGCAGGATTTTCTGAGAGTTTTTTGACACTGGCAGGAAGGGGTTTTCGGTTGAAACTCGGCAAAAGCGGCTTGGATAGAAGAAATCAAACAAAATAGACGCGTTTACTGAAACTTTTAGAAATAAAGGGACAATCAAAAACAATGCAAAAAAATGGGCGCAGTAAATTGCGGTGTGTAAACACTACCAATTTGCTATTGCCCGACGATTTTGCTACAGTTATCACATAAAGAATTAACAATTTCGTGAATTTCGTTGGCAAAAGCCACGTTTTTTTTTAATTACAATACAAAAAAATATTAAAAAAAACATAAAACCAAAAAAGATACCTTTCACGGCGGCGGTGGCGCTGAAGAGACGGCAGCCGACGGCCGACGAGGTCGGCGCGAGGCGCGCAAGCATTTTCTTAAATTTCAGCAATTTCCAAACAGCAAAAAAATTTCTTTTCGATGATAAGACGTCACGGAAGCGGCGTTACCCAAAAGACACCACCAACATGCCCAAAACACTGACAAATGCGTATTTTTTGCTTCATACTGTACTACTGTCAGTGGCGTAGCCAAGGGGATGGGAGGGGTAGTAGGGGTATACCCCTCCCCGAGATGGTGCGAAGCCCAAAAAATGCAACAGGGTCCACCCTGTTGCAAAACTGCCCGGGCGAAAGAAGAGAGAGAGAGAGCATTTTAGCTAGCTTGTAAGGTTAAAAATGTTCGATAGTAGCTCAAAATCGGTTCAAAATGCTCGAAAGTAACCCAAAATAGGTTCAAATTTTTCGAAAGTAGCCCAAAATAAGTTCAAGATGCTCGAAAGTAACCGAAAATAGGTTAAAATTGCCATAAAGTAGCCCAAAATAGGTTCAAATTCTCGAAAGTAACCCAAAATAGGCTCAAATGCTCGAAAGTAGCCCAGAACCTCAAAAATTTTGCCTGCGGCGCAACTGGGGACCCTGTCACAAATTTGGAAATCTGTACCCCCTCCCGAAACCAAATCCTGGCTACGCCACTGACTCATAGGTGTAACTGGGTAGGGTGTAGGTAGGGTTCACCCCCCCTCAGCTTTGGTCAATCCTGCACGAAAAGTAGGGGACCCCCCCCCCCCCAGCTTTAGTCAATCCTGCACTGACTGGAGGTTAACCCTTTGGCTGTATTGTGTTTCTCCTACGTCCCACGGTGTTTTTCAGGCCTGTGAGCAGCATTTACTGTCCAAATGTCAAAAATTTCGCCTGCGGCGCTGTATTTTACGCACCTACAGACCATTTTGGAGTCTTTTGGGCGCGTTTTCGGCCAAAAATCGCCAAATTTTGCCTGCGGCGCTGTTTTTTTTTGCTCCAACTGACCATTTTTAGAGTCACTGAAGCGCCTTTTTGGCCAAAAATTCACAAATTTTTGCCTGTGGCGCTGTGTTTTCAGCATTCACGAAGCATTTTCTAGGTCATTATTGAGGCTGGAAAAAGAGAAATTGTATCAAATTTGGCCGTGCAGGACACCCCCAGCGACTTTTGAAAAATCCCAGATTCACCCCCCCCCCCCCTCAGCTTCGATGGCCAGTTACACCTCTGCACTGACTACTGTTGCTAAACTTTTCTAAATCGCACACACAACTACACACATACACACACACCACTGCTTCGGAAGCAAAATTCCGGTATTTTGTCGTTTGTTGGCTTTCGATTTAGTACTTTCCGCTGGTGATGGCAGCAGCTGTCACTAGCAGTCGACGCTGCCTGCACAGAGAGTGTTCCCATTCAGCTACCGTTTCTTCAATGGTGACCCCTACAATAGTGTTCTCCTCCAATAGTGCTTCCAGGCAGCCACAGGTTGAAACAGTAGTGCACCTCTATAATAGTGCCCCGGTAAGGTAGGAGACCTTGCTACATCATGGCACCTCATATGGGCAAAATACCTAGATTAGTACGTGACAACACTCCAAAAAACCTCCAGACAAGGAGCGCGTGCAAGCTGGAGACCAGAGGTTGGCCAGGTTGTTTACTTGCCGAATGCCGACATAGGTAGGTGTAAAATTGATGGCTCAATAGGCTTCTGTTGTTACTCCGATCACAAAGGTCCTGTTTTGCGGGTGGGTGCGGGAGTGTCGGGGTGGCTTTTAGGTAACGTCGCAAAGCTCGAAACTACACCAACACGCAAACGCGCCGCGCGGACGCACGAACGAACAGGCGAGTGGCGTGTTTTCCGAATTTTAGAGAAAATCAATTGCAGTTTCAGAGCTAAAATACGTTTTGTTTTGAACTTCAACATACAACGATATCTAGCCCCAACAGCCAGGCCCACCTTCGAATTCGGTGTTGACTTCTACTAACCTATGGCAACGGGTATGTGTTGGTCGCAATCGATATGGTTTACGGTGCGTAGTAGTGTGGTGATCGTCTAATTTCTAAATTTCAAATTTTGCATGCACTGTGACTGAAAGCAGGCATACCGTAAATCCCCAAGTGCCCCCCCCAAGGCACCATTCTTTCACCTCTCCTTACACGCGGCTTCAACTAAGATTTAGATGTGTACATTTTTCTAATTTTCTTTTTTTTTTTTTTTTTTTTTTTTTTTTTTTATTTATATTTAATATTTTTATAATTATTTTTTTTTATATTATAAAAAATTATTTTTTTTTTTTTTTTTTAAAAAAAATAAAAATAATGCCGTCCTAAATCTTGTTCCTTGTCCAGAATGGCGGTGCATTGTGTCGTCTCTGTGAGTCGCTGCTACATGTATTCCAGATTTTCTGCCATCTCAAAAGCATCCCCCTCAAGCGCGCACTCCGAGCAATTGCCATTCACAATCGCCGCAGCGCAGGAGGCGCTCCAAAGGCGATTCGTGAGTTCGTACAACTCGCGCGCTCACCCACGCACGCACGCACGTACGCGCGCGACGCACGCACGTACGCACATTGTGTTGGCTTCAAAATCACGCAGCGTCCGCGCTGACGACGCATGTGCGTCCGGAGTCGATATTTCAAGTGCCCGGTGAAATTTGGTCGGTGAGGGACGGACGCGACGCGCTCGTGATCTTGAACAGCCAAGGAGGGAGGTACACGACAAACCAACCACGTAGCGTCTAGTACATGCATCAAGTAATCCCTGGGTGGAAAGAAAGGCACCGCACGCAGCGACAAGTGCAACGACGCAAGCACGTTCTTGCGTACAACCGATACAGTGGGTGCGCTTGTTTTGGCTAAACTGACTGTGGCGGCCGTCTCTGACACATGAGCGATAGGTATGGGTGTTCGACCACTTCCTGTGCCTGTGACGCTGTGTCTGGCTGGTGCTGGGTTACTGAGCCTTCGTTGTAAGGTAGGCATGGAGTCGGTCAAGGATGTGTACGTGTTGTGTTTGTATGCACTAGGTACATATATGTACATGCATGTGAGTTGCAATAGTTTGAAAAATACGTCATAATTTTTATCAATCGATTCAATGTACGCTGCAACGTACGAACACCTGTAATTAGCCCGGGGGCTAATTGTTTCTTTGGGCATAGGAAGGGGGGATAATTGCAGGGGCAAATTCGGTGGTCTGACAAAATAGAAGGACGGATGTATGCGAAGTTTGGGGCAAGGGCTTGGCGCTTTTCAGAAAGAAAAAAAAAACACTGCGCTCACACGTCGGTACACTGTCACACACGCTTACATTTGCACCATGCATAGGGTATACACCCCAGACACCAAAAAAATTGAATCGGTTTCGAAACTCGTTCCTATGAGTATAACACCCCACTTTACAATCATTTTCGTCACTGTTGGACGAGGGAGGAATGATTGTTTGAACTCGGCTTGAAACGATAAGTGTCGATACAGGGTATTCCAAAAATGGAATGGCTGTCTAAGATGGTCTCGTCGAGTGCAGAGATATCGACCCCTCTCCACGTGCCATCTGTCCAACTGTTTGTCCCTTGGCAGAGTGTGAAAAAGAGTTTCGTCGCGGTCACTATAACAAAACCCGTTCTCGTGTCATCTCTGCATGCGCTCCCCCCCCCCCCCCCCCCAAGTGAAGGAGAACTCTGCGCGACACAATGCCTATAGCAGTTCACAGGTGAGGAGGGGACTGCAGCAGCGTGTGCGACGCGCGGGTGAAGGGTGGGGGGGGGGGGGAGGGTGGGCTCCTTGAGCGTCGGGGACGAAAAACGAGAAGACGGGAGAAAACTGCCGACGCAACGCTCCTCGACTTTCGTCGTATTGCGACTTTGGTTGGCTGTATGGCTGTCTGCGTTTGGGCTTTGGTGATGTCATCGTGCGTTCGTGCGTGCGTGCGTGCGTGCGTGCGTGCGTGCGTGCGTGTGTTTGTGTGCGTGTGTGTGTGTGTGCGTGCTTGCGTGTGTGTGTGTGTGTGTGTGCGTGTGTGCGTGCGGGCGGGTGGGCGGGCGTGCGTGCGTGCGTGCGTGCGTGCGTGCGTGCGTGTGTGTGTTTGTGTGCGTGTGTGCGTGTGTGTGTGCGTGCGTGTGTGCGTGCGGGCGGGCGTGCGTGCGTGCGTGCGTGTGCGTGCGTGCGTGCGTGCGTGCGTGCGTGCGTGCGTGCGTGCGTGCGTGCGTGCGTGCGTGCGTGCGTGCGTGCGTGTGGAAGACTCTGGGTCCACTTCCTGTCTTGCAGACCTGTCAAAGATCTCGGCTGCGGTGACGCTGGAGGGCTGTAGCGGCAGCCAGGCCACGGGCGTGGACCGCTGCGCTCGCCCTCTGCAGGCAGTCGCCAATCAAATCCAGGCGCTGTTTGACGGCGGCTTTGGGACTTTCTAAAGAACTTGAACACGTTAGGGCCGCTTGTGTCCAGCGCGTGCGAACGCGAGAACGAATTCTTGGACTCCGTCCGGCCCTACGTGGACGACGGCTGCGAGGTGGGCCTTTGGGTTTTTTCTTGATTTTGATTTTTTTTTATTTTTGCTGCGTGTTTTGCAGGTCTCGAGCTGCCTGCTGCGCGCAGGCGATGGCGTGTGCAACGAGACGCGAAAAGACCTGGCGATTAAAAAGCACCTCAACTGCCTGTTCCGCCTCATAGCGGCGCCCAAATTAGCGCAGTGCGTCGCAAAGAACTTTGGGGGCGCCGGAAATCTCAACGTTGAGTCAGCTCGGGCCGCGCTACCGGCGTTTATCCGATGCGCGGGAGAACCAATCACCGCCATGAAATACATGACTATAAATACGCCTCTAGGTAGACTGAATATCAAAACTAGAATGCTAATGAATCAGAATGCTAGCATAGAGTTGTCGTCTGAGAATTTTAGAGGCTCTATAAATCGAAGCCAGAAACGCGGTCAGTGTCAATAATCACTGGTCGTTCCACTAAACGGACGTCAAGCGGTACAGGAACAATTACGTATTCGCAACGCTTCACGCAGAGTTGGTCGGTGAGCCGCACCACAGTCTCCACAAATTGCAATTTTCTCTGATCCAATTTTATATTTTTGTGTGTTCTCACCAAAAGCGCACACGTCGCTCAAAATAAGCAAGAGAAGAAGCCCAACGTTGACGCAGGTGCGGCCCGGTGCCGATAAACGTAATGCTGGCGATGGCGGGCGTGGAGGTCATCGGCTGTCACCTGCATCGGGAGGACAGTCCGTCCCCGCCTGCTGCAACCTAAGTCTAAGCCGAAGTCCAAGTCAAAGCCAAGAGAAGAGAACGCCCAATAGCCATGCAATACGTACTGTACACATGTACCTATGCGGCGGATCTTCAGAGCATGCAACCTCCCGTAGACGGTGGAGGGGCAGACCGAAGTCAGCACAACGTTTCGCTCCCAAAGTACTGTATATAATAATTGAAAAGTTTTACATCGCCAGTGGTGACTGTGTTTATCATCAGCACTCCAAATCGTGTTTTGGATCCCCTCTAATAGCGCCCACGGGTACGGCAGAGATGAAAGTATAGTAGTGTCCCTCTCCAATAGTGCTCCTGGGGGTATGGGGTAGGTAGGTATGTTATGCCATGTACCTTTCATGGCTAGAATAAGGTGTTAGATAGATTGATATCGTGTATACACACTACTACTAAACGTTTCAGCAACTATTGACGGTATATCGGCCATTAAATCGGGAAAAGTGATCAAAATCACCGAAAAATCGGCAATATTGACAGCAAAATTAGCATTACCATTCAAAATTCTTAGGTTGAAGCCGCGTGTAAGGAGAGGTTGAAAGAATGGTGCCTCTGGGGGGGGGGCACTATTGGGCGATTTACGGTATGCCTGCTTTCAGTCACAGTGCATGCAAAATTTGAAATTTAGAAATTAGACGATCACCCACTACTACGCACCGTAAACCATATCGATTGCGACCAACACATCCCGTTGCCATAGGTTAGTAGAAGTCAACACCGAATTCAAGGTGGGCCTGGCTGTTGGGGCTAGATTCGTTGTATGTTGAAGTTCAAAACAAAACGTATTTTAGCTCTGAAACTGCAATTGATTTTCTCTAAAATTCGGAAAACACGCCACTCGCCTGTTCGTTCGTGCGTCCGCGCGGCGCGTTTGCGTGTTGGTGTAGTTTCGAGCTTTGCGACGTTACCTAAAAGCCACCCCGACACTCCCGCACCCACCCGCACAAACAGGACCTTTGTGATCGGAGTAACAACAGAAGCCTATTGAGCCATCAATTTTGACACCTACCTATGTCGGCATTCGGCAAGTAAACAACCTGGCCAACCTCTGGTCTCCAGCTTGCACGCGCTCCTTGTCTGGAGGTTTTTTGGAGTGTTGTCACGTACTAATCTAGGTATTTTGCCCATATGAGGTGCATGATGTAGCAAGGTCTCCTACCTTACCGGGGCACTATTATAGAGGTGCACTACTGTTTCAACCTGTGGCTGCCTGGAAGCACTATTGGAGGAGAACACTATTGTAGGGGTCACCATTGAAGAAACGGTAGCTGAATGGGAACACTCTCTGTGCAGGCAGCGTCGACTGCTAGTGACAGCTGCTGCCATCACCAGCGGAAAGTACTAAATCGAAAGCCAACAAACGACAAAATACCGGAATTTTGCTTCCGAAGCAGTGGTGTGTGTGTATGTGTGTAGTTGTGTGTGCGATTTAGAAAAGTTTAGCAACAGTAGTCAGTGCAGAGGTGTAACTGGCCATCGAAGCTGAGGGGGGGGGGGGGTGAATATGGGATTTTTCAAAAGACGCGGGGGGTGTCCTGCACGGCCAAATTTGATACAATTTCTCTTTTTCCAGCCTCAATAATGACCTAGAAAATGCTTCGTGAATGCTGAAAACACAGCGCCACAGGCAAAAATTTGTGAATTTTTGGCCAAAAAGGCGCTTCAGTGACTCTAAAAATGGTCAGTTGGAGCAAAAAAAAACAGCGCCGCAGGCAAAATTTGGCGATTTTTGGCCGAAAACGCGCCCAAAAGACTCCAAAATGGTCTGTAGGTGCGTAAAATACAGCGCCGCAGGCGAAATTTTTGACATTTGGACAGTAAATGCTGCTCACAGGCCTGAAAAACACCTTGGGAAGTATGAGAAACACAATTCAGCCATAGGGGTAACCTGCAGTCAGTGCAGGATTGACTAAAGCTGGGGGGGGGGTGGTCCTACTTTTCGTGCAGGATTGACCAAAGCTGAGGGGGGGTGAACCCTACCTACACCCTACCCAGTTACACCTATGAGTCAGTGGCGTAGCCAGGATTTGGTTTCGGGAGGGGGTACAGATTTCCAAATTTGTGACAGGGTCCCCAGTTGCGCCGCAGGCAAAATTTTTGAGGTTCTGGGCTACTTTCGAGCATTTGAGCCTATTTTGGGTTACTTTCGAGAATTTGAACCTATTTTGGGCTACTTTATGGCAATTTTAACCTATTTTCGGTTACTTTCGAGCATCTTGAACTTATTTTGGGCTACTT
Source organism: Paralinhomoeus sp. GSCO2_6 (assembly GCA_030248085.1). Taxonomy (NCBI): domain Eukaryota; kingdom Metazoa; phylum Nematoda; class Chromadorea; order Monhysterida; family Linhomoeidae; genus Paralinhomoeus; species Paralinhomoeus sp. GSCO2_6. Next base: position 10,302 of record JASAMY010002923.1, on the reverse strand, counting down.
TCGAAAAATTTGAACCTATTTTGGGTTACTTTCGAGCATTTTGAACCGATTTTGAGCTACTATCGAACATTTTTAACCTTACAAGCTAGCTAAAATGCTTTCTCTCTCTCTTCTTTCGCCCGGGCAGTTTTGCAACAGGGTGGACCCTGTTGCATTTTTTGGGCTTCGCACCATCTCGGGGAGGGGTATACCCCTACTACCCCTCCCATCCCCTTGGCTACGCCACTGACAGTAGTACAGTATGAAGCAAAAAATACGCATTTGTCAGTGTTTTGGGCATGTTGGTGGTGTCTTTTGGGTAACGCCGCTTCCGTGACGTCTTATCATCGAAAAGAAATTTTTTTGCTGTTTGGAAATTGCTGAAATTTAAGAAAATGCTTGCGCGCCTCGCGCCGACCTCGTCGGCCGTCGGCTGCCGTCTCTTCAGCGCCACCGCCGCCGTGAAAGGTATCTTTTTTGGTTTTATGTTTTTTTTAATATTTTTTTGTATTGTAATTAAAAAAACGTGGCTTTTGCCAACGAAATTCACGAAATTGTTAATTCTTTATGTGATAACTGTAGCAAAATCGTCGGGCAATAGCAAATTGGTAGTGTTTACACACCGCAATTTACTGCGCCCATTTTTTTGCATTGTTTTTGATTGTCCCTTTATTTCTAAAAGTTTCAGTAAACGCGTCTATTTTGTTTGATTTCTTCTATCCAAGCCGCTTTTGCCGAGTTTCAACCGAAAACCCCTTCCTGCCAGTGTCAAAAAACTCTCAGAAAATCCTGCTGGAAACTTCAAACGTCAATCTTCGTTTTCTCAAAAAAAAATCCGCAAAAAAAAATAAAAAAAAAATCTCTTCGTAGGCCGCTTTTGGGCGGACGTGCTGTCGCCGAAGCCGGGCGTGGAGGAGTTCGATCAGCGCCAGTGGTCGAACCCAGAGCCGCAGGAGTGGACCCGCGCCGACGGGAAGGTCTTCAATATTCCCGCTCAAAAGTCCATTTACACCTCGCGCAACTGGGAAGAGACGCCAGAAGAATTCGACAAGCGCTTCCTCGAGTGGTTCCAGAGGGAGGACCTGGACGGATGGAGCCTTAGAGATGGTGCGAAGAGAATTCCCCCCCCCCCCCGCCAGTGTGAATTCCCTGCGATGTCTGCTATGCTAGGGTAATAAGTGAGAAGAACCCCAAACTGGGCGCATTTTGGTCGCACTTAAAACTGCTAAGTCATGTGGTACATATAATTGACGGCTCCCAGTGAGGGAACAGACCCAGTCAGTCGGATCCTGGTAGGCAGGTCGGTTGCGCTCCCCTCCTCTGTTTTCCCCCCCCCCCGCCATATGAGAGCCCACGGAAATTGGGCTGGTGAGGAGGGCGATGGTAGTGGATTCCGGATTCGCTTGTCGGTTTTCATGACTTTCTATGCTTTGTTATGCAACAGCGCACTGAAAGTCCGTGTATGGTATGGTTTCGCCCCCCCCCCCCCCGTATATCCACCATGCCCCCTTATAGCCATAGGTGCCCATGGAAATTGGGCCAGGGGAGGGGTAAATCGCCAAATTTTTTGAAGGCAGGGGGTGGGTAAACTGGGCAATTCGGGATACTTCCCACAGGGTGGGTGGGTGGGTGAGTGTCATGCATGGTCCATCAATGCAATGCAGCAGCACACTGTATGAATGTACATGGTATGATGGTAAGAAGAAGAAAAATGGTAGCCTGTGTTCTGCGATGAAGACACAGTAGACAACCACAGAAACTGCACTGCAAGTGTTGGAGGCCGAACCACGAATCAATGTGGTGGAGATCTGCGTCTACGTCCTGGCTCAAGCAGAACATTTGCATACAGTCTGCAGGCCAAGAGCGTCAGTTTCTTTCTTGTGGGCTGTTGTCAGGTGAGCTTGCAACTTGGTGTGCATCTGCACACCATCACAGTCACAATCTGGTGAGAGAACAGCCACTTGTTCGAAGAATGGGCTGATAAAACTGTAGAGGAAAAAGGAGGAATCACCTAATGTTGCTGGTTCATCAGCTTGCTCAGCAGAAGCCTCAGCAGTAGGCTCAGCACCAGCAGCAGGTTCAGCAAGTACTGCAGCAACAGGTTCAGCATTTGCATGCTACTCTTTTAGTGAGATGTAAGTTTCCACTGTGGCTGCAGTTGACTTTTCTCTGACTGTTTTTACAGTAATGAGACTGAGTCCTCTGAACATTGGACGATCTTCTCCCTTGCAACTAATTAAAAGTTCGATGTACTCATCGTTAGTTAGCATAGACGCAGTTAGCTTAAACTTGGCTGACTCAGTTGCTTGGGAGCTGGCAGCAAGTAATTTGGAGTCGCCTGGCTGTCCACTGATGCAGTTGCTTAGCAGCTGACCCTGTTGCAGTGCCAGTGGCGGGCAACTTGGCACTTGCTGACACAGTCGCGTGGGCTGCGAAGCGACAGGAGGTACTCGCAGTGCCCTGACAGGCGGAGCGGCTCTATTGACGACAGTCTGCACGCAAATTAACTGCGCCGCAGGCGAAAATTTGGCCATTTCTATGTCTCACCAGGAACTCTTCCTTAAAATTAACGGTAATGGGCGGTTGTAATTGGCCAGGTTTGCTAAGAATTAAATATTACCTGGCCAACGGGTGAGTTGCACGCTCACCACAGCGCTGCAGGCATTTTTTCGCATATTAGAGCGTCAACCTAAGGGAATCCTATGTCCTGGCCCAAAACGCTTCCCTAGTCAAAGAGTGACTTGCACACTCACCCACCACAGCGCCGCAGGCAAAATGCGCGCATGGGTAGTGCGTTAATCTTAAAAAACTAAACATCTGCTAAACCTCCCTGACTGCCTGCTCGCGCTTGCCCTTCGCCTACATGCCCACACTAGTGCTTCCTAGTGCCCTGCACACCCGTACCTCGAGAAAGGCTACAGGAGACAGATGCTATGTAACGTACGTGCACACATATTACGCGTCTTTGGGTGCCGGTTAAAACAAAAATCGATAAACGCTGTACCAATCAAAATCGATAAACGCGCAACCAAGTCAATGCCGAAGTAATGTTTGCACAACAGTTGCGCGGCTGCATTGCACTAGATGGTTGGCTATAGAGATGGGGAGGGGTATCCCGAAAATCCCGATTTGGTTTCGGGATTAGGTAGCCCAGGGGGAGGGTAATCCCGAAAGTCTTTCGGGATAGGGTCTTACAGGGGAGGGGTATACCCCCCCTATACCCCCCCCATGGGCAGGTATGCTTATAGCATCCACCATGCCATCCACCATGCCCGTATATCGCACCTAGGTGCAATTGGTCCAAAAGCCAGGGGGTCTCTGGGGGTTTCGAGGGGGTCTAGAGCCGTCCTGAATAAAATGTCCGGGATCGAGAATTTTGAGGAGGGGTGGTTTAAGTGGAGGATTTTGCACCATAATAACGTGTAAAATGGGTACGTTTTGGTCTAAAAAATGGGTCAAAATAAGGTGTAAATACCACTTTTCAGGCGTTTTTGGGTCATACTACACTGAAAAAAGAAACAGAAACACGCATCTTTACCCATTTTTTTAATATTGAGAGAGGGTTTCCCGCAAGTTATCCAGGATGGCGATGGCCAGGGGGGGCCTCGCTCTCGCAAAAAAGCGGGACGGCCATAGCCAGGGGAGGGTGAACCTCCTAGACCCCCCCCCTGAGCCCACCTATGTCGGTTGCTCTCCCCTCCCCTGGTCCCCCCCCCCCCAAATATGAGAGCCCACGGAAATTGGGCTGATGAGGAGGGCGGTGCTAATAGTTTCTGGTTTCGCTTGTCGATTTCCGTGTCTTTCTATGCTTCATTACGCAACAGCGCGCACTGAAAGTCCGTGTACGGTATGGTTCCGGGCCCCCCCCCCGTATATCCACCATGCCCCCTTCCGGGCGCCCTCCGTGACCAGCTGCTCTGCTTAGGTCTCACGGAGCTGGCGGACATGGACTGCATTCCGACGCCCGAGATCTGCAAGGAGGTGCTGCTCGCCTGTCGGCGCGTCAGCGACCTCGCGCTCGCCGTCCGCTTCCTCGAGTACCTCCGCAAGAAGCTCTCCATCAGCCGCTACCAGCGCACCGTCTACCCATACCTGATCGAGGAGGTCCCACAGCAGAGATCATGCACGCACACACACGCGCACATGCACACCCGTGGGAGTGGTGTTCGCCGACACAGTTGCTAGTCTACTGTCTGTACAGAAACGTACACACGAGCGCACACCCTCAAACATATGTACAACTGGGTTTTGACCTTGCCAAGGGTCGGAGACCATCCTGATGGGGGTAGCCATTTTGGTAGGGGTGTCAGGAGGAAAAATGGACCAAAATAGGGTCTACACGGTCGAAAAAATCTGTTGGAGGGTTGGGGAAGGGTAAACTTCAATCTGAGAGGTCGCACACACACACACACACAGACACACACTGAACACTCTCAATCCGCACTCTTCTTCCAGCTCCGTCCCACGCTGGACGAGCTGAGCATCCCGACGCCCGAAGAGCTGGGCTACGAGAAGCCGGAGCTGTGGCACCCACCCGAGTGGTCTTGGGACCCTGTGGGAGGGGCCCAACAGCTCAAGGAGTACGGGCTCGACAAGAACCCCTGGTACGGGGACACCAACTTTGGCAAGTAGATGGCTGCTGCTGCAGCTGCATCAACCTGCCATGAAAAGTAGTACCTTCCCCCCCACCCCCGGCCACACTCTCTCTCTGGACGGCACTATGGTTGTTGCAAGATGCATGCAACTAGAGTCGAAAGATAGTCGGTGGGATTGCGTCCTTCCATTCTAGATGTATGTATACTATTGTAGCTGCTGCGTGTGGAAGCCACCGACTATATTTTGGCTCAAGGAACCGCTTCCACCTTTTCCCCATCACAGATAGGCCTGTTCAACTGCCATGAAGTGCGTGGTGTGCTTCGCGCTACCCCCCCCCCTTTTGTAAGACCCCGCAGTGGTGTAGACATTGTCTGTCTTGGAATTATGACCCCAACCCCCTGCTCTGTGGCTCGCTTAGCTTGCTGGTTGCTCCACGACATCCACTGCGCCCGCACAAACAGTTGCGGACACTGTGTGAACACACACTGGCTGACGTGACGTGAGTGACGGCGCTTGCGTGGCTCAGCTCTCCCATTCTAAGAGTAGCGTCTTCGATTAAGCCAAGTTCTTTTGTTCGAGAGAAAAAAGGCGTTTGCTAAACTGAACGTGACTCGCACATACATTTGGCGCATCGTACACACGTGACAGCTGACTTTGGATAACCAAACCAATCGTTCGGTTCTGGCACATACCTATCTGTAACTGGGGGAGGAGTACCCACTTTGTGTTTTTCAGTGCTTTGTAGTGTTATATGACAATATGACAGCTTAGAGCCTACTTGAACCCATCTTTGACGGGCCGATCCAATCCCGGCACAGCCCTCCCAGAGTCTCTGCTGATCACACCGCCAATCAGCAGCTATCCAGTCGCCGCTCTACATCCGACTCCGCAGCTCGCAGGTAGACATGGACGCACCATCGGAGCCCACTCCACCGGGGGGCAGGCCGGGGGGACGGTGGATGGCCGCGCTGATAGGGAGCAATGGGGGGCCCGGAGGGCGACAGAGGTGTAACCATACATGTAACTGTCGGGGGGGTTGCCCGCCCCCCAGCCAGAATTTTACCCCTACCCAGCCCCCCCCCCCCAGACCCCCCCCCCCAGAATTTTCCTTAAGTTTTCCAACTTGCCAACAATTGTACAAAGTAGTGTACTTTTTGCCTTTCTCAGTGTATTTTGGCCTTAAAACAGCTAAATAACGCTATTTATAGCCTATTTTAAGGCATTTTTGACCTATTTTTGACTGAGAAGTGCCTATTTAGACACTATTTTGGAACATTTTTTTCCCTTCTGGGACCCCCTCCCTCTTCAAATCTGAGTACTCCCCCCCCCACGCCCCCCCCCCCCAGAAGTCTCTCAGACCCCCCCCCCCACTTCAAAAACCCGGTTACATGTATGGGTGTAACTGGCCATTGAAGCTGAGGGGGTGAATCTGGGATTTTTCAAAAGTCGCTGGGGGTGACCTGCACGGCCAAATTTGATACAATTTCTCTTTTTCCAGCCTCAATAATGACCTAGAAAATGCTTCGTGAATGCTGAAAACACAGCGCCGCAGGCAAAAATTTGTGAATTTTCGGCCAAAAACGCGCTTCAGTGACTCTAAAATTGGTCAGTTGGAGCAAAAAAACAGCGCGGCAGGCAAAATTTGGTGATTTTTGGCCGAAAACGCGCCCAAAAGACTCCAAAATGGTGTGTAGGTGCGTAAAATACAGCGCAGCACGCGAAGTTTTTGACATTTGGACAATAAATGCTGCTCACAGGCCTGAAAAACACCTTGGGAAGTATGAGAAACACAACTCAGCCACAGGGGAAACGTGTAGTCAGTGCAGGATTGACTAAAGCTTGGGGGGGGGGGGGGTAGTCCTACTTTTCGTGCAGGATTGACTGAAGCTGGGGGGGGGGTGAACCCTACCTACACCTGATTTGTCCTTGCCTATCAGTTTGAGCGTGCGTACGGCTAAGCAAGACAAATCTATTTTGAGTATATCAATTTTCTCTCACGTACTAGTAGCGGTAGTGCTAATATACGCTGTGTCACAAATGTCACGTATGTGTCTGTGTAGTGCGTCTTGGCGACATATCATCGTCCTCCCCCGATTTTCGCCCGGGGGAAAATCTCGTCGGAGGGCGTCCGAGATTAGCTCGTTTGGATCGGCGCGGCTGTGGCGGAGGGGCGGCGTCGTCGTAGTCGGCGAGCTGTTCGCTCAGGAACGTCTGGTTGTCGTTGCTGTAGCGCTTGATCTTGCGAGCATTCCAGATTTGGTTGTCGCTCAGGCGGTAGGTCCAGTAGCCGAGTACAGCCTCGACGCGCTTCGGCTCGCTGTAGGGACTGAGACCTTTGTGAGCGTGTGGCTTCCGCGTCACAACCCAGTCGCCCTTCTTGAAGAACGAGCGCAGCACCTTGGGATGGCGTGGCTCTTCATTTTCCTCCGTCGCAGTCGACGCCGACTTCTCCACTGCTGTTCTGCCGGTCCTTGTCTCGTAGTCGAGGCGGAACTTGTGGCCCAAGAAGAGTTCGGCGGGGCTGCGTCCTCCCGGCATCGGCGGCGTCGCTCGGAAGTGCGCCATCAGGCGACGCAGGCCGGCCTTCCAGGGAACTCCTTCCGCAGTGAAGGTTTGGACGCCAGTTTTGATGTATCGGTTGAACACCTCCACCAGACCGTTTTCTTGAGGGTTGTACACCGCTGTCGGCTTGTGTTCGATGTCGCGGTTCCTCAAGAACGTCTTGAACTGGTCGCTCTTGAACTGGGGTCCGTTGTCGGTGGTCATGGCGTTGGGATTGCCGTATCTTGCGAAGACGTCGCTGAGCCATTCGACGATTCGCTCAGTTGTCATCTCGGCAGCTGTCATGATCTCTGGGAACTTGGACTGGTAGTCGATGAGGCAGGCGATGTACTGCCTATTGTAGAATGGCCCTGTTATGTCCAGTCCGTAGTGGCTCGCTGGCTGGCTCGTCGGCTCAATTGGGTCTTCGGCACTGGTCGAGTCTTTTTCCCACTACTGTTGCAGGGGTTGCAGTTGGCCACCGTCGTCTCGACGTCCTTGTCCTGGCCGGGCCACCAGTACTTTTCGCGCAACTTCCTCTTCATGCGGACGATTCCTGGGTGGCCGTGGTGGGCGTCGTTGAGCAGGCGGCGGCGTTCGGCGACAGGGACGACCAGTCGATCGCCTCGCTTCAGTAAGCCATCCGCTTCATTGAGTTCATCCTTGACGTGGAAGAAAGGCAGTTCTTCACTTGTTAGAGCTGACTTTTTCGGCCAGCGCGAGTTGACGTAGCTCACTACTTTTGAAAGGGTCTCGTCGCCGGCTGTTTGGGCTTGCAAGTCGCGTAGCAGCAGAATGTCGTTCTTGCGCATGACTCCATGCTCTTCTGCGCGCTGTCGCCAGTCTCGAGAGCGCGTCGGCAATGCTGTTGTCTTCACCACGAATGTATTCTGGGGTGAAGTCGAACCGTTCCAGACGCTCTTGATATCTGGCGAACTTGTCGTCCTTTTGTCCCGTCCCGTGGCCATCGAGTATGGCGGTCAGCGCACGGGTGGTCGGTCCGCAGCACGAAAGGTCGACCTTCGAGGAACTTGGCCCAGTGCTCGGTCGCCCAGACGCAGCCCAGCGCTTCTCGCTCGTTCGTGGCGTAGCGCCTCTCTGCGTCGTTGAGCGTGCGACTGGCAAACGCGATGGACACGCGCCTGCCATTCTGCACTTGTGACAGCTCTGCGCCGAGACCGACATTCGAAGCGTCGGTTGTGACTGTTCTGGGCGCTTCTGGTCGAAGATGTGCAGCTTGAGCTTGTCTGCGACGAGTTTCTTCAGAGTATCGAAGCTGAGCTGGCAGTCGCTGGTCCACTCGAGCTTCTCGCCTTTTCGGGTCAACTTCCGGAGCGGTTCGCTGAGCTCTGTGATGTTCTTGATGAACTCGCCATAGTAGTTGACCAAGCCGAGGAACGAGAGCACTTGTTTGACAGACCGCGGCTCGCTCATATTGACAATTGACCTCGGTATTTTTGCTGTCTGGCTGGATGCCATCGGCGGACAGCTGGTGGCCCAAAAAACTCACGCTCTCAACACTGTGTTGGCACTACTCGTTGAGCCGGAATTCTTTGGCCTTGAGTCGGTTGAGCACCTTCTTCACGCGGTCGTCGAGCTGCTGGCGCGTCGTTGCGTAGACGAGGATGTCGTCGAGGTAGTAGCTGCATCCCTCGCAGTCCGCTAAGCTCGCCGCGACGCGCCTCTGGAAGGCTGCTCCTGCGTCCTTGAGACCCATCGGGAGCGCTTTGTCTGGAAAGTCGGATGGGCGTGATCGTAGTCGTAAGGTGTCGACTCTCTGGCGCCAGTTCGATGTTGTAGTACGCCTTTCTGAGTTGAGCTTTGTGAAGAACCGGGCACCGCTGATGTCGAGCAGGACGTCCTTGATGTTTGGCAGTGGGTAGCGGTACGGGACGACGTACTTGTTGAGCTGCTGGAGGTCTGTGGTGATGCGGACCTTGCCGTTGGCTTCGGTACTGTCACCAGCGGGGTGGACCCGGTCGGCGTCGTCGACCTTCTCCCAGACGCCAGCCTCTTCCATGCGCTGAATTTCAGCGATCGCCTCGTCACGCCTGGCGAGGGGGATGGAACGCAGTTTGGCTGCGAACGGCCTGACGTCGCTGCTGAGGTGGATCTTGTGCTGCGATCGGGGAAGCGCCCGAGCTTGTCGTTGCACATTCTCCTTTATCAGCTCCTCACCTCCTCAACAGCTGGCGCGGTCGACTGTACGTTGTCCACTTTCAGCCGGGGCAGCAAGTTGAGCGGCCTCAGGAAGTTGGCCTTGGCTCCTTGGCTGCCGGGCAGGCGGACGATTTGAACGTGTGGCCGGCCTTTCCGCAGCCCGGGCACGGCTTCGTCGCAACATTCGGCCAGACGCGGCTTGGCCCGGCTTGAGGCTGTGTGCGCGCCACGCCTAGCGTCTGTCGCTTCTTCGACATCGCTGCGGCGTTGTCCCTGGCCCGCTCCTCGGCCTGCATCATCTTTACGACCTCTGGAAGCTTGACTTCGTCGAGAGCCAGCAGGTGACGCTGGGTCTCCTTGTCGTGACAGCCGCAGATCAGCCGAATCGCCAGCTGCTTGTCCTGCACGTTTCCGAAATTGCAGTCGTGAGCCATCTGGCGGAGCGCGGTCAGGTATTCCTCTGTGGTTTCTGTGGGCGCCTGGTCGCGGCGGTAGAACTCGAAGCAGGCCGTCGCCTCGTTGACGGGCGGCTGGAACTGCGCTTCGACAGCGCTCGAGAAGGCGTCGTACGTGGCCGTGTCGATTGTGTCGGAGGCGGGATTCGTGTCGAAAATCCGCGACCCCTCGCTGCCCAGCATCAGATACAGATAATTGTTCTTCTGGTTCTGGGTCAGCTTTTGCGCGCTTGGCTGCCTGTCGTCGACCATCAGGAGAAGACGGCTGAACGTCTTAAACCACTGCCGAAAAGGCACGGGAGGCTCTCCTGGGTGCGGCATGAACTTGTCGATCGATGGGAGCGGCAACTTCGATGCAGCTGCCGGCTCCGCCATCTTGAGTTCGAATCTTGAGGAAGGTCACGCCACTTGATTTGTCCTTGCCTATCAGTTTGAGCGTGCGTACGGCTAAGCAAGACAAATCTATTTTGAGTATATCAATTTTCTCACGTACTAGTAGCGGTAGTGCTAATATACGCTGTGTCACAAATGTCACGTATGTGTCTGTGTAGTGCGTCTTGGCGACATATCA